>DF819253.1:15420-47833 GCA_000836175.1 Taphrina flavorubra JCM 22207 | reverse complement strand
CGGCGACGGACTCGTCAAGATATGGACCGTGCGGAGCGGCGAATGCGAAACCACGCTGGATAATCACGAGGATCGTGTCTGGTCGCTCGCGGTGAAATCGCACCACGACGACGACAAGGACGCGACCTTGGTCTCTGGCGGCGGGGACTCGGTGCTGAATTTCTGGCGAGACACGACGGCCGAGGTGCGCGAGTCCGCGCAGCGGGCGAAGGAGGAAGTGGTGGAGCGCGAACAGACGTTGTCGAATTACGTGCAGTCCAAGGACTGGCGCAACGCGATTGCCCTCGCACTGGCGCTGGACCGTCCGGGCAAGCTGCTGCACCTGTTGACGGACGTGATGGCCGCGCGACAAGACGCAGAGAGCATCACGGGTCTATTTGCCGTCGACGACGTGCTCGCCTCTTCCCTCTCCGCCGCACAACTCTTGCGTCTCCTGCAACGCCTGCGCGACTGGAACACCAATGCCAAGACTGCGCCCGTCGCACAGGCGGTGCTGAATGTCCTCTTGCGCGCATATTCGCCCGACACCTTGGTCGCCCTCCCTGGCGTCAACGGCATCCTCGACCCACTGCTCGCTTTCGGGGAACGACACTATGGCCGCATGAATGCCTTGATTCAAGAGACTTATCTGGTCGATTACACCCTGCGCGAAATGGCCAACGGAATGTAATTTCGCCTTTCTTCGTCGTCAGTCTTCGTTTTTGCAGTTTTCTGGCAACTTTTCAGATTTTCAGCAAGGTAGCACGCATAGCACTCGGCGAGCATGACATTTTCATCAACTAAGCGCTCTTTCTCCATTTTCATCTCTACTCCCTTCGATGTGCCTGGACTCGACTCGATGAACAGCTACTGTAGTTACTTGTTCAATTCCGCGGCCACGGAGAGATGTTCTCGCACAGTACTCAGAAAAGAACGTATCCCTGCAACTTCTTCATTCAGAGTCCCCACGAGCCCATCAATTTCCTCCACCAACGTCCGTCGCGCGCCCAACAACGTCTCTGCCCTTGCCATACGTCTCTCATGGCACTCCCTGACAGCTTTCTTGAGACCCTCAAAGTGAGTCTGCATATTGGCTTCCAAAACGTCCACGGATTTCGCATAGGCAGACATGATGTCTGTGCCGACTTGTACCCGCTTCTCCTCGCTCTTCATTCGTAACCCTTTCATGACGCGCTCAAACGTCACCAACCTATGCGTTCCTCGTCAGCCGCAAAGTATTTCCTTGTTCATATGGATACACGGACTCGTCTTCTTCATTTTGTCCTTGTTCGTCCGAGAGCGGTGGCCGATTTCGTTGTGCCGGCATATCGATGCTTTTCCCTTGACTGGAATTGCACGACTTGTGCTAGAAAGAGATGAGAATGAACTATTCCGATGAATGGACGACAAGAGTGTCATATCCGTTGTCTAGTGGCGGCAGAGTCAAGTTGCGCGAGAAACTTGCTGATCTGTCACGAGAAGCAATTTACGCTCCCGGGTTGATCACGTCTGGTATGATATACAGGATGACGGCACAATTGTGCGACTATGTAGAGATGTATTGTATGTAATAATATTTATCGTAAAAGCTCTCCTCGACACGAGTAACCAGAAGTCATTTACTCTGTAATGCACATGTCCTTTTCCCGATCCGTGGCGAAATCATCCTTGTGCTGGTCCCAGATCTCCGTCAGAGCCTTGATGTATTGTGCCTGAACAGCTTGAATCTCCTCCAGGGAAGGATTGGCATTCTTCTCAACACGAATGGGTCTGCCCACGACGGTATTGATGGGCGCTCGGAATGGCATGAGGCCAAAGTCGTAGTTGAGCACTCCACGAGCATGGAACATCGGAACGGTGAATCCAGCACCTTTTTTGAATAGTTGCTGAAAAGTGTAGAGCCATGTTCCAGGCTCATTGCGCAATTGTTGATAAATGTCATTCTCACCGAAGCTGTAGATTGGCACCAGATCGGCACCCTGCCTCATTGCAATTTTAAAGACCCCGAGTCGCTTCTTGAGGACGAGATCATTAGCGTGCGGTCGTGACAGCAGGGACTCTTGTGCACCACCAATGACTATAGTGATTGCTCTTCCTGAACCTTTACTCAGAATGCTTTCGCAAGAGCGCTTAGACACGGAGGCTAGACCCTGTGCCATGAGATAGTCTCTGTATATGGGCATGTGGAAATTCGAGGCGAGCGTCAGTACTGTATTCGTGATGCCAGGAAACAACTCTGAAAAACCTGTGGCTTCCGTGGCAAGGTTTCCCATTGCGCCCATAGATATGATGCCATGGGGATGATAACCAAAGATGTACTTTCGTTTCGGATCCAGATCGTGCGTCTTGTGAAGCGTCATGGGATAGTAATCAGTGAACCATCGCCATAATTTTGACCTTCGGAGCCACATTTGTCGTCGATCCGTGCCATTTTCTGGAGCATCGTCTATGACAGTCCAGATGAGATAGACCACGATGATCTATATCGTCATGAGCAAGTTGCAAGTACGAGAAACACTTGACTGACCGGCCACAAGAGTGGAATGGCACAAAGCAGGAAGAATATCGACAGGAAAAGAGCAATGGACACCGTGTGGTACAATACTGCCAAAGTCTCTAGCCTCCTTCTGACTACAAGGTTAGGTCATGAATTTTGTTGGTCACTTGGCTCGTACGGGGTAGTCTAATCGGAGCAAATCGCGGCTTCTTGCTGCGACGTGGTATGGTCTCTGTCGGATGTCGCGGAGCGCCAGGTCTCGCGGTCTGCGTCATTGTCGAACGTGAGTCGTCCACTGCTGCTTTGCAAGATTGGTCCAGCTGTGGCAGTCTACTATAAAAGGTACCAATTCAAGAAGAGAACATGCCTGGCCAGCGTTGTTGGTACTAGTACTGTATCGAAGCTATAGGTGTGGCTTGTTCTCACCGACTCTATCCTGGAACTCGGTGAGTTGCATCGTCAGTGGCTGCATTTTCGAAGCCATGCATTAAAACATGCTATTGCGCGCATACCACAAACAGTGTAATTGCAAGATTGCTTGACGAGAATCAGACTTGGTACTGCGGAAATGCTCAGTAGTATAGAGCAGCACAAGGTCATTGTCAAAAGCTGAAAGCTATTTCAGCATAGCTGGACAATGTAAGCAGCAGCGGCAAAGTCTATATAGCTTCTATTTGTGCCAGATATTGATGCTTAGATTTCCAGCCACATTTTCACAGGTGTATGAACCAATTCCAACAATCCATGCCCAAGCAAAGACACGACGTGTTATGCGAAGGACTTTCTGATGAGGACTGCACCTTAGCAATACTGACAGTATGATTTGATCGATGATGACACCCACTCCCATGAGGGCGAAGAATATGAATACCGATGCTGCTTTTCTACCGCCCACGAGAGGGGCAAAACCAAAGGCATGCCACAGTCCACTAACCATAAATGTCGAGACAATAGCACATAGCCTGGACTTTGTGGTACGTACGACTGGTTTGTACACCACAGTATGTAATGGCGAATGTAACAATGAGTGCCAATGGTGATTCCAGAAGTCTGATACCGAGCATGCTGAGAACGGTTTGTTGAATGGAGGACCAGAGTAAGGCGACATGACATAGACTGCACACGTAAAGTATAGATAGATCAGCATACCCAATACCAGAAATCTGCCAAGTACGCGTGGCAAGATAGCTCGGCAGCAAGCTACAATTGGAATTGCCGTGATAATGTACCGACCCTCTGATTGCCAAGCCGCACGTAACATCTCTGCTTCGGATTCTAAGCCTGGCCTTGCATATGAGCAATAGTACGAGTCAAATCGGGGTTCCCTGAAGGGCAGCAGAGCATATTCCAGCCATCGAGGCAGCTGCCAGAAATTTTGGAGATCGTAGTAAGATTTCCAACCATAGTAATGAGCCTGACGAGATTTTGCAGCTTTCAATGAAGGTGACTGTCCGGTAATCAGCTTTACAAGAAGGTCTGTCGTTTGGAGTGCCCGATAAGTAAGGACGAACCTGACCCGCATGACATTCGCTGGCCATGCGTCTTGAAAACGTATTGCTATAACGAGCGAAAGGACGATGGCAGAACAGCTTTCAGTGATGAATGTTAGTCGAGCGAACTTGTAAGAGGATTCCTTGGCCGCATAGAGCAGACATGAGGAGATAAAACATGCAAGTATTGCAACTGCAATCTCGGCGTCGACTAAATTTCTCGATGCAACAAAGTCAAGACGAGCCCAAGAATAGACGGCCACAATCGCCGCCCATAATCGAGACACGGCGGTCTGATGAGCTCTGTTTTGTAGACACCAGACTACAAAGCACGGCAATGATTCTCAGGCTCAAGTGAACACTGGCTATTTCTGTAATGCTGGCCAAGAAAACCACTAGCGTCACAAAGCACACAAGTCAGATCTTCAAAATGCTCGAGTTTCTTGGAACTGATCATTCGGGAACACTGATCACTCGTGTGCGTGGCGCAAACTCGAGCTGAAGCAGCCTTGACAATCACTAAGTCGAGAGCACTATAGCAACCCTGGTAAGTCGAGACTATGGAACACCGGCTAAAGTGGTCATGTCGCTGCATTGCGGATGACATTCTATATCGATTGATCGAAAAGCTAGATCAGACATCGAAAGTCTTACGCTTTGGAACTCCAATATGCTCAAGCCGCGCTATACTTTCAGTATTGGCACAACGTGTTGTACATCTGTAATTGTCTCGGCCACCACAGAAGCGTCTTCAGAAGCGCTGGATTCGGCGAAGAGCAGCTCGATGGCTTCTAGCGACCTGCCGGCCGTCTCCGGTAGAAACAAGTATATGGGCAACAGAAAACTAGCGTTGAAGATAGCAAAAATGAGATAGAGCCTCCAACCAATCTTGCTTATCCCGATTGGTGTGATCTGGACTATTGTATAGCTGATCTGTTAGTCACGAAGTAGTCCTGGCATCAGTTTTGAGCATACTTGAGAATCCAATTGATAGCTGTAGACAAAGAACTTCCTTTGGAGCGTAATCTGAGAGGTAGAATTTCACTAGGTATGACCCATACCACAGCTTGAAAACCAATAGTGAATAGACCTGGAAGATCAGCTTGGACGATCCGACATGAACTTTTCGCGTATCTACCAAGATACAGAAAGATCGAAGCGGCTGCTGCGATACCTAACGACCTGGCCTGATCACCAGAAACTTTCTCAAGCCGTCCGATAAGACCTGCCACAACACTGCGTCATGAAAAAATGGAAGCGGCTCGACGGGACGTACTTACGCGAAACACAGAGACATGCCGAGAATGGTACTTAAGAGCAACTTTCGTCGTCCAAGTCTGTCAATGAGAAAGTGTGGTATGAAGCTCGCGATGAAGAACCAAGTATACAGGTATCCAGCCAAGAGATTTGCGGCTTCATTACTCATCTGAATTGACCTTTCAAAGATAGTTCCAGAATAGTCTGTAGTGTGAGCAATCATGCACTAACATAGAAGAGCAGCTCACAAATCAGCGCATTGATCCCTCCCAGTTGTTGTGCAGCCTGGATGCCACAGGCGATCAGGAATCTACGACGAGTGCCACTACGTCCTCGTTGATATACCTCGGACCAACGTCCTGTGCCGAGCTCCTGGCTATAGATAACACTTTGTTTTATGTCTTCAAACTGTCTGATAACATTCATGTCAGTCTCTGTAGCGCTCTCGAGCCGGGTGAGGATTTTAAGAGCGTGCTCATCACGAGAGCTCAGGATCAAGTAACGAGGGCTCTCCGGAATACATATCGTTAGGAAAATTAGACACAGTATCCAAATAAGCTGAAGAGCCACGGGAACACGCCAATACCAGGTCGTGTCAGACTGAGATTTGCTGAAAGCATAATCAATCCAATAGGCCAACATGATACCGAAATTCAAGGTACTCAATTGAATACATGCAGATCTCCCTCGCGATCTCGGAGGAACCATTTCTGCGTGCCCTTTGTTAGTCAGATAGTTGTGTTGGGAAAGTGCTCACTTATCTGTATGATCGGAATTACAGAATTGATCGCCCCCATGCCCAGTCCAGAGACAACGCGACCTATTATGAGCATTGCTATGGTGTTGGCTGATGCTTGTAGAATTGCTCCAAGAAGCATCCAGGCAGAACCCGAGAGAATCATCAACCGACGACCAAATCGTTCACCGCAAAAAGCAGACGCCAGGGCACCAGCGAAGCATCCGATGTCATAAATCGCCACTACTGTCCCGATAGCTTTCGCATCACGATCGACATCGAGTGAAAAGGTGCTCAGAAAAGGTCTGTTGTTCACTAAACCTCCCATACTGCAAGATCAGCTTTCGCATGTGCCTTTCCTGATTGCACCACACATTCCCTGGTCTGCTCAGCACGAAAGTGCCGTATGGATGAGTGTCGAGCTCTTACATTGTCGTAACCTATCAAAAGAAATCCTGTACTCGAGCATGCAATGATGAGCGCTTTGAGGACATGACCTAGTTGCGTAAGGATACAGCTAGAGGCTTGTAAGGACGACGACCTCTCACACTCGAGACACCTTGATATACCCATTCGTTGACCATTAAAGTGTCAATAGCTGCCGCAACCCCAATGCACAAAGAGCGTTAAAGGGCGAACAATTACCAAGGGAGTTGAGACGATTTAGTTTCGGCACATGTAACACTGATCGACTCTATCGTGAGGGAAGGCATTATGAAATCGAAGCTGCAACAGGTACTTGCTCATGGTGGAGCACGATAATCAGGCGCTAGTGCTCAGGTAGCTGTGTAAGCGAGATCTACATTGTTTTAAGGTGATTGTGCCACGAGATAGATTGGTGATCCTGCTAGACATGTGCTTAAAAGATATTGCCAGTCTTATCGCCTTATATTGTAGCCACAGTCACCAATTCTCTCTTTCACAGATCTAGACGTGACCTTGATGAACGAAATAATAGCAAGTCTTCATATAAACGCAAATCTTGATGGTGAAGTCAACGCTTGAACACATCAGTCTGCTCAGGGTCAAAGATCCCTACCTACCAAGCCATCATGGTCCGCTCAACTGAAACGTGAGACAATATAACTGTATAACTTGTCCGGTGTATGTTTGAAGTTGAGGTTAATCAAATTCCACTGCGCCGTCCTCTAGACTGATACCTTTGATGGAGGATGTAGGCAAATCAGATATCGGGAATGGATGCTTCTCCTTTACGACCTCCGTGTCACAGGAATTTCGATTGATGGTCGCACTCGAAGAATCATGTGCAGATTGGTGAGGGCCTAAGCTTTCCTTCCTAGTATGACGTGATAAGCGATGTCCTGAGGCGACGGACCTACTTAGAGAGGGCGTTTTCGTTGGACCATTGCCGATGCTAGAAACTGGTGAATCGCTCTCGAGATCACGGTCGGTTGTTCGGAAGCTTGAACTTGTACCTGTGCCCGGAGGTGTGTTGGAAAAATCGACTGGCTCGTCCGGGATCTGGAATGGTGCGTCCTCCAGTACACTACGATTTGTCTGACTTGTACGGATGCCAGCACGACCATTGGAGGGATTTATTTCTGGACTGTCCTCTAAGGTCAGACTTTCCAGCCTTAAGGGTGATGGAGTGATGCCAGAAGTGTTGCCGGGGATGCGCTTGCCTGCTTGCGAGATAGCCTTGTTACGCTCCTCTGTCCGTAGCCGTCTATCCTTTTCGTCCGTAGCACTGCGAGGTCGAGTGGTACTGATTCGTTTGAGAGACGAGAAGATTTCCTTCTTGAAGTTTATCAGATCTGAGAACAATCTTAATGGGTGTTTGTCTTGTTGAGTCAGATTGCTTTCTGTCTTCGGTCGCAGGAGACAGTGCCCTAAGGTCTTTGCCAGGGCGGTCCTGTATGCTACGTCCGCGTTTGTCAATTCAAGCAAGCGACCAAAATGTATGGTGATTGCGTCAAGAGTTGCTATATTGGAAACCTTTAGTTGCTGTAGCACATTTGAAATAGCGGTGATACGATCCTCTGAATCATCCTCAGAGGCGTAATTCAGGTATATAGATTTGATCGGCTCGTAGAGAGACTTTGATATAACAGAATCCGGAAGCTCGAGTAGATAAAGTTTGAAAGCAGCAGCTACGATGACGGGATCGAAGTCCAGCAGGACGTTTTTGTCGATGGGTTTTCCATCGTTGATCAGAGTTCTTAGTTGGTGTACAAGCTGTAGAGGTACTTGCTTCAACCAGATCTTTTGCCGTTCTGCATCACTTCCAAACAAAGGGTAATTCTCGTCCATATAACTCAAGATAGCTGAGATGATGTTCGGGACGCGTTTCCTATCCTGCCTAGCACGCAGCTCTAGATCGACACCATACGTCTGGTCGTCGACATTGTTGTAATAGTTCTCGTACACCACAACTTTCGGGGAAAAATTACCTGTTCGATATGAATCAACCATATACTTGAGATCACCTGCAGGGTTGATGGACTCCTGAAACAGGAGCATGGTATCCATGGAACTTTTCATCCCGGGTATAACATTTGAAATGGCTGCAGAGACATCCATCATAACCGCCTTGAGTGCCTTGAGCCGGTCAAGCTCGCACCGCTCCATAAATTGCAAATGTTCCATCATCGATGCTTCGAGATCTGTCCGTAGTGTATCCACCTTGCGTACACTCTCTCGATACACGGCATTAGCTTGATTTGCTTCTCTTGCTAACCGTTGCTGAGCTGTCTCATTCGGATGTTCTTGCGTGACATAGGAAGAGACATATTCGCCAACGTATGGCATGGCAGCAGCGCGACTGGCGAAACCATTTGAACCTGTCTTGATGATGCCAGCAGCCACTAACGCCTTGTCACGCCATTGATAGTTGAGCACGGACGAGTTGGCAAACGTACTTCCGACACCCAGATACCGGATCAATCCGTTATTCAGCATATCTTGGCCGACGGCTTCTGCTGCTCCCAATGACTCAATGCCCATCACTTTCTGAATACACTCTACAAGTGCACTACCTGATGATACATGCTCATAGGTACCGAGTATTGGCATCTTGATGTCCTTCATGGCAATGACCTTGGTCATGGCCTCGAGGAGAACAGTAAGCTGCGAGGAAGAATACACAACTTCACCTAGCTCGATCGGTTCGTCGTCTAGTACAGAATTGATATCAGAGTTGATTTCCTCGGGCGTCTTTTTCGCATTAGACGTAGACTGTCCATCAGGACCAGGGAAGGCTAACTTGTTTTCCTCCTCAAAGTCTTCCAATAGCCGGCATTTATTGAAATATGTTGATCGCAACTTCTTCACGTTGGCATAGTTTTTGGTAAACTCCTTGGCTTTTGAGGACAGTTCTCTCTCCGAAGTTTGTACACGAGAAGCATGTTCCTGCGTCCACCTGCCAAATGGCCGGAGGACCATGTCGTTGAGATTCGAAGCAATTTTCAGGTGACAAGCTGCCGATTGTTCAGTCTCCTTTACCATTCCCTCGAAGGCACGGCGAAGGCTAGCTCCATCATCTGAGCGGAAACCATCCTTTCGATACGCATCACGCACAATCTGCATCATACGATTGCCATGCGATTCTTCGGATTCAGCTCGTCGCTTGGCCAGACTGATGACTTCCTCGTTTTCTACGATACCTTGACCCAATTTCGCGAACAATTTGTTCAATCCGCTACTATAATCATCTGTCCAGAAACTGTCGGAGAAGCTCGACATGTCTCGTTGTGGAATTCGTGCGATCCAGACCAACGGCAAATAGTGCACAACAGATAGCAATCGACAGTGCCTTCCTGTTCTCGGGCTGGCCTGACTGGCCCAAAGTCTAGTCCAGGGTCTCTGCTAGTCGTACGTCTTTGGACTCAACTCGTATGTCTCTGCGAGGTGATAGATATAACGAACTTCACTGTGACATCAAACTTGAACACGAGTGGCTCTTGTATGCTGTGAGAAGCAAGTGATCCCGGACCTTTTGTTGTTAGTGGTTACGATACAATTGCAAGTGCGTGGTTCTGCCAGCCGACCTTTCCAAAATTGTCTAGAAACCACCCCACAAACGGGTTTCTGCGCGTGCGCGTGGTGCGCTCGGTCAACATTACTCTATTTCTCAAATTCTGCCTGGGTAGCTGCAGCTGCTCAGGTGGTCATATCCTATCCAGATCGATAGGCTACCTAGCAAGCAACCATCATCAAAGCTAGCGCCACTTCACAAAGACATTGTGCTAATCCAGTCGTTCTACAGTAGCATTTACAATTCTGTTTGTGCGGAGTCTCGTGCTCACGCTGCATTTGTCTCCCTCGATGGATTTTACAACAGATTGACATTTGTTGCTAACAGTCGTCCTGTAGATGGTGGTCACTGCGATGAAGAGAACAAGAATCCCATGTAGAAGTGTTATACTTGAACAGCAAGCACAGAGACGATGCTTCGAGTCTGCGGCGAGCTGCACATAGAACTAATACGAATTCGCGAAATGATTCAACAGATCATCAGAACAGTATTCGACTGTAGCTGATGTAGTACTCCAACACAGCTGCACTTGTTGCCTTATGCTTGCTGTATCATCGGCACTGTATAATGCATTCGATGTGCTCGCGAGGATATGTTTGGTCTACCCTTATCAAATCGCAGAGTTAATGCAGGACCAGGTCCATTACACGAAGAGATTTGGAAGATTCTTGAGGAAGCATCTAGCTCTGTTTGACAACACTCCTCCGCTTGCACATTACCTCTGAAGTGACATTGACATCTTGCTTTGAACGCAGTGACCATCTTCCTGCAGGACTGTAGAACAACCCTTCGTGTCACTCGCCTTGTGGTCGGTGAATCATATACGGAGCTACATAGCTATAGATACTGAGCGGCACCTCCGGCAGGAGGACAACCAATTTTGTGTGGCTGCATGCTCGAGACCTTTACAGTACGTCAAGTTGGGAGTGACGGACTTTCTCACCTCGAATTCGGTCCGTAGGTATCCATGCCCGTTGTCGAGGAACCGCTATCCGCGCCACATATGGATCAGCCCTTCTCCGCTACGCTGTCAGACCGTGATTGAGACACCTAACTTGACTTTCGGTAGCGAAAATCCGTCCGTGACAAGCGAGGTCTCTCGAATTCGGATCTAGATTGCAAAGAGAAAGTCATATAATGTTCGGAGCGTGGAAATTCCTGACATCTATTGTGGCTCACCCAAGCTGGCATATGCAGGTCTGACCCTCCCGCGAGCTCAGAATGTATATAGAGTTATGAGAATGATGACAGACAGAGGGCTAAATGCTGCTTGGCTGCTTCTCTCACTCGTTCCGACCATCTCGTGATGAATAGCAAGACTAGCGTAGTAGTAGAGCAACAATGCTGTAGCTAGCAGCTGCAGCTGCAGTCTGGCTGAAGTGCGCCTGAGGCAATGGTGCCGGCCGGGAGTATGAGGTGTGGGTCTGACAGGAGGCTTCCAAGCTGCCCATCGCCAGCCCAGGCAGCAGCTGGGCAAGCTTGGAATCTTGGAAACACATCTGGGTACCGCTTGCGCCGCGCCGGAGCGCCACGACGCCGGCGCCCCGCGAGGATGGAAGTTCTGCAGCAGATCAGTCCACCACAACCTGCACTTATATTGCCCAATCTAGTTATATCAGTCAAATGTGCCAGCGAGCGAACCATGAACCTTGGGATTCTAAATATGGGCCGGCAAGCCTTTTGTGTCAAGTTTCTCCTCTGATATGCTCCACTAAAGTATCCACTCTTCTTGTGAGCCTCTTGTGCTTTCTATTCTACTTTCTATTCAAAACCCAAGCCCGCCTACTAGTCCGCCTTGGTTTCATCTATTCCTGTGGACCCCCGACCGCAATACCCAGTTCTCCTGCCTGGCCGTTCGAGAACATTCATAGACTGATCAAGCTACCAGACTGCTGGCATTGGCAAGCGATAGACAAGTACATCTTACCAGAGATTCAGGTGTGACGAGCATGACGACCACGACCAAACACGTTTCACGCAAGCCCACTCAGTCGTCCGAAGATGAAGATTCGGTTGCAGAGACGCTGGCAGAGAGGAGGGCACTGCACAACTCAGTAGAACGGACAAGAAGAGAGGCCCTGAACTCAAAGTTCACTCATCTTGCACAACAACTTCCGTCCTTATCACACATTCACCGGCCATCCAAGTCAGTCATCATTAGTCAGTGCCTAGAAATGGTCGTTGAGCTGCGAGAAGTAAAAGCAGAAAACGAGGCATTGAGGCAGGAAATACACTATCTTCGTTTGTCCTTGGGAGGTCAGCAGCCAATCTCCCCTCGAGTGAATGTGCGACTACTTGGCCATCCAGAGGGGGGTCCCGCCGAGCGCAGGAATCACGACTCAGCAGTGTCTGGGACACCTCCTGGACATTACACAGGTCCTGAGAACTCCTCCGTTGGCTCAAATTCGCCTAGAGACTATCGGACCTCAATCTCACTCTACACAGGAGCCATTCCGGCTAGTCAGCATCAACTACAATCATCATTCAGACAACGCCCGTCGACAAATCATCACAACGTGTTCGCAAAGCCTGCCATTAATTCACACTGGCAAAAGTCAGACTTGAATGGGTCTACACGACTTCAGCCTCCGGAAGTCTACCACGCAGACTATAGCGCAATGAGCATGAATGAGCACGCCTCTAGATTGGCATCTGAAACAAGCCACTCTACGAATGTTAGTGAGCCGATGGAAAGTCTACCCATTGAGGTCCCGCAGTATTACCCAACAGAGTATGGTCCGGGCATGGAGATCATGATGCAGCAACAGAGGCAACAACAGCAGCATAATTACAATCAACAACAGTTTATGCAGGCCGAGCAGTATCATTTGACATGAGCTCGAGGATGGGAAAAGTTGTGCTGTAGCCTAAAAGGTTCTTCGAAGGTAAAGTCGAGCTGGAAGAGCTGGAAAGGCAGGATCTCTGGGTATGTTATCGTTATGCGTAGACACAAAGATTAGCATTAGTTGGGGAGTATAGCTCCGGTCATGATCTGAACGAGATATAATAATAATGATTACGATACGGCGCCATTCCAATGCCTTTCACTGACAGCGGCATACAGGGAAAACTCCGGACCGGAAGCGTCATCCACTGTTCATTTGCTCGAAACCGCTGTTTTGACTTGAGTGATTTGCCGGCACGAGGCATGGCCATACCTACGGATGCTCTGATGTACCGTACCAGCTACCTATGACCAACTGCAGCCGGTAACCTTGGAACGCCATCCATATCAGTTCTCTCGAGTTTGCGGCATGCGCGCATGTGGCTGTTCCGCTGGTGCACCGCCGCCTGGGTCTTGGGCTCCAGGGCTGTCAATTTTCTGACAGTGGCGTGATCGATAGCAATCTAGGTGTGACGGTGGCATTGCTTAGCAAGATCTAGATTCAGCTGCAGCTCGTTGATCTCTGATCATGACTTTAGCATAGGTATGCACTGCAGGCACTACCCTGCAGAGGAGTTGGTTCAAGAGGATAGCTGTACCAAGACTATACAGACGACACGCTGAGTACGAGACTCTCATTGTTGCCTCCGACACAGTACGGCATGCTTGGCGTACATCGTCAAACCCTGACTTCAATGTACTCAGGAGTACTCTGATTCACTGGATCCGGTGTCTGTATATCTACGTGCTTGAGTCACAATCCAGCTGATAAGGACAAACATTGCTGGTGAAAAGCCATGCCAAGGAGTGCAGGATATGCTCACATTGTCTAGCCATATGTATGTGCATGCAATTCTTCCCAAACACCTGTATTCGCATTGCGATCGTCACTTGAATTACCTTTTCGCATGCCAGCTGTGCCAAGCGCCCAGGTGGTCAGCCTTATAACTGCGAAGTATGCCCGATGCTAAGTGCTTGTGCATATGTGATCTACATTGCTTATACAAGCATCTCGATGATAACCATGTGTGACACACACTGTGATCGTCAAACATAGCTGCACCTGGGCACGACTCGCGATCGTTACCCTAGACACTTGCAGTGGCATAGACTGCTTACGCCACATGGGCAGGCCATCAGAGGCAAGTTTATCCGGGCAACCAAGATCGCAAGGCGGGATCAAAAACGACAACATTTATCCGTTGCTCAACCGAATCTCGAATCTGCCAATATCCGACTGCGGCTACGAGTCCCTCCTGCGGCAGCTAGGACTATAAGCTAGACCCATGGCCACGGTCCACAATTGTTGTAATGATATGTCGTTGCATCACAACTCAAGTCCAATCACTATGTATGCCATGTCTAAAAGTGATTTTTCAGTTTGTGTACCATCAGTCCTAGCAGAGATGGAGAGTCCGCCGTCAACGTGTATGTCTTATGCAGATAGCATGATGCACAAGTCGAGGACGTCGATGTCGAATTCATAAGTAGCACTATGTCGTTATAAACTTCCGTGCTTCGATGTCCGACTGCGAAGACGTCGTGCTATCATTGCGTCAATTACAATTCGCGTATAGCGAGGACTCGATTCGCATACAGAAAGCACTACACAAGGACGTCAAGTCAATCACTGATCGTTTGAGTTCAATTTGGACCGACGCCGTCTTTGTACAGGCCGTGATAGAGTCCTTTCAGTTGCCTGCTGCTGTAAATGAACGCTGCGGCCGTTGGTACGTGCCGTCACACCACGAGCCCGTATCGGTCTACTTCAAGTCGACCGACGGGCACACCAACAACTGCAAATTCAGTCTGCGTAGGTTGAATCTACACATTCTGCCAACACTATGCAGATATGGTGGGTTGATCATTGTGGACTCCACACGACGGGGAAAACGAATGCCGGATGCCATATCAAAGACAATCCCAATTTGGTGCTGTGTACTCAACCGAGCTGTAGCAACAATGTTGCAAAAGTCTTGGGATGCGAGTCAACTCGCGCTTCATACACCGTTTCAGGTGGTGAGCAGACTCGAAGACGATCAGATAGCAAGTCAAGTCGAGTCGTGGGTCTGTGCATTCCTGGCCACCGGCATTGACCGGAGCATATTAGCACAACTCGATAGACCCATTCGTCCAATCTGGGTCACTCCGGAATCAAGTCTATCGCACGATCCCGAACGCTTTCGCGATGCTGACTTCTATCCTTTAGTCCTGGTCACAGCTTCAAGATGTGTGCCGGACGGTGTGGAACGTCAGCGTGGGTTCACGTACGTCCAAGGTGCAGCTGATGATGAGGAAATGTGGTCGCAAGGTCTCACACCTGACAAGTTCTGGAGATGTCCAAAAGAATATCTCAATTTCGATCTGGGCGCTTTTAATCAGGTATACCCGTCATTGGGTGGCTCTTTCGACGATACTAGTGAAGGAAACAGAAATCAGGACAATCGCATCGTTAGAGTTCGAAAGACAGCAATATACCTTGCCGATCAAGTATGTATGCAAGATTTGCAAGACTACATAACCGTCGACTTGTCATTGGTGGCACAATTGACTAGTGAACATCCTGGATATCGTCACTTCGCCATCGAGGACGGTAAAAGAGGAACCACGAGTCTTTCCCAGGCATTTACACGCATCGAGGAAGGACTGGGCACGACGGCCGTGGCACAACTACCCCTGCTCATCACAGACGATCAAAATTGCAAAACCAAGGCAGCTGTTGTTGCACTGATGCTGCTGGTATTGTATCATGATGCCGATGACACCTTTAGACCGCGCACTGCACGAGTGAACAAGGACATAATCAAGAACAGACTGGTGACACTCGTCAACAGTCGTCCTGGATTGAATCCTTCGAGAGCAGCCTTGAAGTGCTTGAACGAGTACTTGATGAGTGATGCATACAAGCCGTCATTGTCGAGATATACAAATCGTGACGAGCATCAGCGGAACGAAAGTTAATCATGAAGTTTGCACATCTACTGTGTACTACGAACGGCAATGACTACGTTCGGTTATGGAAAGTAGTACTTATAGACCGGCATCAGAGTCTACTTGCCGCCTGATGCGCTCTTCTGGTATAATTGGTCAAGGCGGACTTGATGCCGAGGTCCTGCATGATTTCGTGTGAGCCGCCGCCAACACATTGCACACGTAGATCACGAAAAATCTGCTCGACACGACCTCCTCGAGAACCTTTCTGGTATCCGAGACCACCGAATATCTGCTGACATTCGCGATTGACGAGCTCCAGCGTGCTAGACCCTTGCACCTTGGCAAGCGCGAGGAGTCCTGCCAGGTCAGTGCTGCGGTCGGATGGCAGGCACGAATTAGAATGGTAGACCAAGCTTTCTATGAGTGCCCAGGTACTTTCGACTGCTCGGCCCATATCAGCAAACTTGGCTCGGATGATCTGGTTCTCCATGAGTTTCTTCCCGAAAGTCTCCCTAGTGAGTGCATGAGTCCAGGCATCTTGCAAGCACACTCGAGCCAGTCTGATGGACGATATGGAGAGACTGAGGCGTTCATTGTTGAAGTTGCTCATGATGATTGGGAAACCCTGGTTTTCTTTTCCGATCAGATTCTCACATGGCACGACGACGTCCTCGAAGTGCAGAAAAGCAGAGCCAGACGCGTTGACGCCGGAATTTTTGATAGGGATTCGTTTCACGCCCTGAGTGTTCAGGGGAATCACAAGCATGCTGATGCCTTTTTGGCCACGTTCCCCTGTTCGGACGGCACAAGTACAGTAGTCCGCCCACATGCCATTTGTACTTGAGCAATGTCAGTCCATGCCCAGCTGGTTACAATACAATGGAGAAGATCAACTTACATCCATTTCTTCGTTCCATTGACAATGTAATGCCTTCCATCCTCGGATTTTGATGCCGTCGTGACGATACCGGAAACATCGCTGCCCGCATCAGGCTCGGTGATTCCGAGACAAAAGACCTTTCGACCACTCAGGACATCCGGCAAGAACCGTTGTACCTGTTGCTTGGTGCCAAACTTAAGGATCGGAGGGAGTCCGATAGAAGTCCCGCCAGAAAGCGCCCAAATGACACCCAAGACACCGATACGTGCAGTCTCATCCACGAGTATCAGACTATGAAAGGCGTCCCACTCGTCTCTTGGGATCCCGGCGGGCAACGAGTACCCATGGGCATACTCCTCCGGAACGCCCGGCACCAGGAACCCTTGCTTGATGTGGTTCAACCTGACGTACTCCGGCACGAATCCTTGGTCCTCCCATTCCGCACATTTTCCAGGCGGTAAATGCGTGTCGACATAATCCCGAAGAAAGGCCCGCAGTCGTCTGTGCGAATCATTGTAGTAAGGTGATTGTATCGTGTTATACCATGCCGGTTCCGCGAACGGATTGATCGAGCCAAAGGACGACATGACTCGACATCAACATGTCCGTCATAGAAGAAGAAAAGAGCAGCCGTTGTTCATTGCCACAAGGCCTGGACTGAGTCCATTGGGGACTACGGTGATTACCGTACCCTGCAACTTCGCTACCGACGATACTTGCCTTGTGCCTCGGGATCTGCAGCAATGCCACTTGAATCTTAAGCTTGGACGACGGCGCCAAAGGGCCGTCCACCACCACACAAAAGCGTGGTATCGTGGAAACGGTAGTTGTAGACAGCACTGGACCGCAAAAAGTGGGGAAAGTATGGGGAAGCGTACCGTTGCCACACGCCACAACAAGGTACTTCCGGTACGCGATGATGCGCTGTGATGACCCCGCACGGACTCAAAGATAGATGCGATTCCCACATGGACATCAAGAAGTGCACCGACAAGGACGTATCGAAGGTTCACGTCTTTCCTTGAAGATGTCTTTCAAATCTCTAGACGTGCACAACCGAATTGCAAGCTAGGACATTTCGAAAGAGGTGATTGGAAATGTAGTGTATCTATCTCTGAATGATGTCTAACTCTATAATCTATCGCCGGAAAGAACGATCGGAACATCTTGGTAAAGGTCTGGAATCGGGCCCAGTCGCATCGCGAAAAGGAGAGTCTGAATCGGATCATACTGCCTTTTCACTAAGCGGAAGCATGAATTTTGAGCTCAATTGGCTTCGCGTCCTCGGAGAACGGAACGCCCAACTCCAAGAGCTTGACAAAGACCTTTGAAAAGTCCTTCATGAAAAGGTCAGAGTCCTTGGCATAGGCTTCTACGTATGGCTTGAGCTTTTTGTCCTTGATCAAGGCCATGTCGGTAGGCAACATCATCAAACTCTTGGTCGCCACGTCCTCGAATTGTT
This sequence comes from Taphrina flavorubra JCM 22207, assembly GCA_000836175.1. Taxonomy (NCBI): domain Eukaryota; kingdom Fungi; phylum Ascomycota; class Taphrinomycetes; order Taphrinales; family Taphrinaceae; genus Taphrina; species Taphrina flavorubra. The sequence goes on along the minus strand of DF819253.1, from coordinate 29,720 downwards.
TTGGTCCTTGCCAGGGCTTGTAGGACCATCGCTCCTCGAGAAGCAATTTGTAGTAGTCATTGGTTAGGACTGTTGGACTGAAGGTCCAGGGCCCCGAGAATCCCGATCGGTCGGTGTGACAACGACCAAGTGCATGCGCACCGGACAACGCAACGATTTCCTGGTCATTGAATCCCATGCGATAGAAAATGTTGCGCAAGTGCCCCTGGTCTAAGGAAGCGTCCGGCAAGCGACCATCCGGAGTACAGAATGCCACATCGCGGTCCTGTCTGCCAGGTCTCCACGGTACGACACATTCGCCTCCAGACATCTCTTGGATTGCGGCAACACCAGCCAGTGTCCAAAGGTCGGAGAAGGAGATCCATGGGTGCTTGTTACGGACGGCCTCGAGTCGCTCTCGAGCAACGTGCAGACCGGCATTCGCTCCGTGGTCTCCCTCAGGGGCGAAACGCATCGTGGCACCATTCGAGCCACCCGTGCCCGTAAGTGCATCATATGTTCCTGAACAATGCCATGCCAATCTAACCAGGACAGGCCCAAAACTACCGTCGTCATAGTCGTCGCTGTCCAGCAATTCCACGATTTCGTCGTACACGCTTTGATAATCGTGTGGTTGAGACGCAGCCTTGATGGAGTCCGTCACTCCGAGTTGTTCGCCACCAGAGTTGCGTTGCGAGTAGAGGTAATATCCTCCTGAGGCGCCGGCCACACCTAGGACTCCCAAGGCAAGCAGCCGACCGCTACCTGACTTGGCTGTGCCGGCATTGGTCGAATTGAGCCTCTGGCCTAAAATCTTCTTGGAAGCACCTCGAGCGATAGAGGCGCGGAAAGCGCTTGCAGACGTCCTAAACATTCTTGTGCTGTGCCAATCAAGCTATGAAGGTCGAAAAGAAGTTATTCGTGGCAACCGCCGTGCTCTGATGTATGGAGCGATGTACTGCAGCGAATGCCGAGTTGAAGAACTCTAAAAGCGCTACTCTAGAACGTCAATTTTGTATTAGCCAATCGAAAGCTCGGTATTGTAAAAATATAAAGAATGCACAGTGAGAGTAGAGATTTGCGAAGAAGGATCTAAGATTTCCAACTTGCCGTAAGTTGTCAGCGGTACAGCTTGCCGCAATTGGTTAGACATGTGAGGCACAAGTCCTGCGCACCTCCAGGGCTGGCCTCGTGCACGGAAATACTTCTGCGGGAGATCTTCGTGCCAAAATGGAGCCCACCTGCACAAGGCGTTCGCATCGTGAGTCTAGACTAGCCACGCCTAAGATCCACTAAACCGGCCACGGCAATAGCGTGTTGTGTGGACTAGCTAGCCTAGTGTGACATCACTGACAAAAGACACCATGGTGGCTACGGTACCAAGAAAGCATGGACACAAGGCAAGCGCGATGGCAGTTGAAACAAAATTGAATTGCCTGTAGCCGGGATATCAAGCTGCAATGATTGTTCACTAATACGATTCCAGACCGGAACGCGAGTTTTGGGTCAAGGCTTTCTATCAGCCAGAAGCATACTTTGTATCTAGTCTTACTTTTTAAAAATATCTCTATACGAGCACATTGATCTGTGTATCATTTCAATTGGTCCAAGTATCCTGCAAATTCGCTCCTACTCTGGCTGGCTGAGAGACTGGTCGAGCACAAGTAAAAGAAGAATAACCACGCCAAGGACTGGTTGATCGTCAACCTCATGATGAAGCAGAAACCTTCTGGAGACGCTGCTCGCTTCAATTATGTCTCTTCCTCAATGCTCTAGGAGGTATGGGTACTCAGGTCTAGTACAAAGCGAGAGAATCTAGGCAGGGAATCTTGGAGACAAGCTTTGCCATGCCGGAAAGACTGTTCCAGGAAGGAAGTCGTCACGACAAAGTCTCTTACATGCTCCTATACATGGAAAGGTGTTCAGTTATTGACCGCTTTCCTCTTCGAAATGACGTATACGTTCCATCGCTGCCTGATGCTCAAGCTCAAGCTGCCTATACCGCTGCAATGGAACCATTGAATTGACAAGGTCCCCCGGCTCCTTGCTAATCGAGCCTGACGGACTCTCTTGCACCGAATTGCGATCAAAACTCAAGGGATGCGTTGAGAGCGGCCTTGCATCGAAAGACAGACCAAATCGAGGAGTAGACATTATATCCCGCGTGTTTGTAGGACTCACAAAATGGCGCTCCTGCCTATCTTGTTCTAGTGCAAAGGCAGTGTGTAGTGGAGGCAGTGTCGTATGATTCGATGTAGAGCTTTGTGGGCTCGGAGATTGGTGGACGTTTGTAGGCCGTGGCACGTTCGTTGAAGCTGAAGGTGCTTGCGTACGATCCGCCACGAGAGCGGCGTCATTGTGCTGGCCATCCTGATTTGACTTGTCCATTGCATCACCAGAATCCTGTATCGAGCCAGTTCTCAATTCAGGTCGATGCTGCATTATTGTTGGTGACCTGGTGTGCACATTAGGCGGGAGTCCAACAGGAAGCTCAGGATCGTGATCACTATCGGATTTCCTGCTATTGACACAACCTCCGTCGACCGATGACTTTGTATGTCTCCCGAGTGCATCTGCTCTGGCAAATCTCCGCCCGCAAGTAAAGCAAGCGAATGGTTTCTCCCCTGTATGTAATTTCTGATGCCTCTTAAGATCATGTGAACGTCTGAATTCGCTTCCACAATTTGAACATATAAACTCCTTTTTTGATGAAGTATGTGTTAAAAAATGAGACTTCAGATTGTGCTGGCGAGTGAATGTCGCTCCACAGATGTCACAAACATGATTGCGTTTGCCGCTCTGTAATGAATTTGTGGGCGTAACAATCTTTTGTGGCTCATATGTGAAGTTCTCTACCTTGTTATGCGTCGCTAATTTATCCTCTAAGCGTTTTCTTTTGGTTTGCATTATATCGTTGCTGTTCAGTACGGCGGGAAATTGCCCTGACTGTGTTACTCCGTGGTCATGACGAATAGGGTCATATCGCATGCTTGTCGAGGAAGATAGAGACGGAGAACTGATCGATGAGTTGAGTGATCGCTCCGAATGCGGCACAACAGTCGTGTAACTCATCGGCCAAGACAAGGAGGACGCTGGGTTTGGTGTCATGCCCATATAATCTGCTTTCGATCTCATTTCTGGTTCCAGGCGAGGCTTGTCCTCCATGGTGAATCGTGCAAAGAGAGAGTTTCGGACCGGCTTTGTTTGCTTATTCGTTCGCCTGCTATCAATTTGGAGACGAGCGTTTGCGATGTCTCGTGGTACTTGCAAGGAAGGGAGTCGCACTTGGCGAGCAAGGAGGTCTTGTAAAGACGAAAGACTGGCAGTTAGAGCCTAGTCCTCCTAGAGACTCGAATACGAAAGCATGGCAGTCAGCAGAACGAGGTAGCCATCTGAACGACTCGTGGGAAGATCCTCGTCCACACCCGAAGGGCGCTGGTCCCAAGAGGCGGAGAGTGCGTGGACGTCACAGCCGGCGGCTGAGTCCAATTGCTGGTGGTTCAAGGTTGTGGAGGAGCCGGGCTTCCCGGATTTCTCAGATCCATGGATGGATTGTGCTTGAGCTTGTGGATGTACGCCGTTGCGGGTGCCGTCATGAATATCAATTCAAATCAAATCAATCTAGTCCAACTCAATTATCAAGCAACTAGCATGCTACTTCATCTCGGAGTCTTCCAAGGTCACTCTGATTCGGAACTGATGCATAGCGGTGCCTCAGACCATCTGCACGAGGGGGTTTTCCTCCTTTGAGAACTGCAATTGCTGAAGAAGGTATGCACTGAGCTTGGTTGAGCTCGTGTTGGTGTGGCAGACCTATAACTTCTTCGGGCGGGCAGCCATGGCTTCCAAGTAGATCACATTCAAGTACAGAGATGTGGCCAAGCAAGTATTCGTCGGTACCACAATGATCTTTCCGTGCGAACCAGAACGGATCTCTAGTCGCGTGCGGTCTGTCGCCACACTTGACAACCCCAGAAGGGACTTAAGTAGGCAAGCCACCTGTGGCGAATTGCGTCTCCAGGCTCTGACGATCATGGATATGACTTCCCACCCGTTTGTTTTCGTCCACGGTGGTGAGGATCAAAGTCCACTTGCCGAGCTGCAGCTGCTGCTGCAACTGAGCATGCAACCACTTGCAAACATGCTCCGCAGCTCCGGCTATAAATGCCGGGTCTCATAGTCACATTCACTGTCATTTGCTTGTTTTGGAGACACGACTCTTGCAAGGCATGAGCCAAGATGGGTAGAGGCTATCGGAGGACTCAGACGCAGCCCGCGACAAGCGGAAAGATATTCTCAGACCCAATTTGTGACGACTCAAGGTCGCCGTGCGCACAACGTACAATTGCAATTGCAAAGCGCAGCCCTGGCTCCGGAGACCATGGCGCGGCATCGCCACAACCTAGCTAGAAGTGACCATGGTCTCGTGGAGGGCTTGTGGCTGGAGTTTGACCACGAACCGCATGCGACCGCCATGGCGCAGGCTGTCAGGTTGCGTGGCAGTGTTCTTGAGGATTCCTTGTCCTTGCGCGTGGCTGCACGCACTGCTACGCTGCATACGTAGCTAGACCTAGTAAAGTAGCTGCAGCTAGCAGGTTGTTTTGCCCATGCATGATTTAGCATGATTCACATACAGCTACAGTCTTGTGAGTGATTCCAGGGGATATGGTCACGCGTATAGCGGCACGAGGTCTGGAGCCGTGTTTCTTTGTCATTCGTAGGATCTGGCCATATTTTTTTGTGAGGACAAGGAAGAAGTGCTTTCTGATCGACAATGATATCCATATTCTTGCGATTTTTACTCTTTGACACCGATCAAGCGGTCGTGTTTCTCACCACACACCTTCTCGCTGTAGTTTAGTGTGCACGAAAGCTCCAAACGTGATGCAGCAGCCGAAAACTCAGTCAAGAAGTTCCTTCCAGTGTTTTCTAGCTGAATCATCGCTTGTTCGAAAGTATGCCCTGGTCCATAAGGTCAGAGGTATTAGCTAGAAATGGTCACTTTCAGTAGGCCGAATTTGGGAATTCCACAGCTCAACTTGTGCCGAGCTAGGTAACGTCCCTGTTTCAACAATACCCGTGGACACTCAGCCACGCCCCTTTCGTGCACAAGCCACTCCGCGACACGAAAGCCTGGCTTGGTGGTGGCAAAGTCCGTGCTGATGTCACCGAGGATGATTTTGAGCCAACCTACTACACGTACACGAGCCCATCAAGGATCCTCAGCCTGTGACGCCATTCAACCTAAGTCTCTCACAATGACCATATCCTGCGGCCATGCAATGTCTAGAGAAATACGGAGACGCTGGAACTTCCATGTGGTAACCTTCGCTCGTGCTGTCGACATGATCTTGTCCCCGAACCGAATCGCGTGATATGCAATTTAGAAGCCCCATGATCATGGCTGATTGAACACTAAAGCGACTTTGTCATCACCTGCGGTGACAATTTTCTTGGCTCCCTTCTGTACAGCCATGCAAAGAATAGTGTCCTGATGTCCATGCCAACGATGAACCTCCTGAGAAGTTCTAACGTCCCATTGTCTTGCTGTAGCATCAGTGGATATACTGAAGAGAAACGGTGTCATCGGTTCGAAGTGAAGTCCAACTACTGCATCGTCGTGTCGGAGGACACTCCTCAGTTTCAATGAAGGGACTTCATACAAGGCGATTGTGCCATCGATTGAAGCCACTGCCAGCAGTGGTAAAGTCTTGGCATATATGATCGCCTCGATGGAATCTGTCTGAGTTTCCAAGCTGGCCAGAAGAGCACCGGTCACAAGATTGATGACTTTTGTCTTCCCCTCGGGAGAACCAACTGCACATATCATTCCAGAGGAATCCAATGCAACAACATTCCAACCCATATCACCTCCACTAAGACGATCATCCTGGGATGTTTCCAGTCTTTTCTTCGGAATGTCCGAGACTGGATCCCACAAGATAATAGTGCCATCCTCACTAACTGATGCAAATGACTTGCCATCATTAGCCCAACAGCCGGATGTGGATGCAGCAGTATGGCCACCGAATACCTTCATCACTTCACCTTTCGACGCATGCCACATCCAGACAGTGCTATCCGAGGTTCCCGCGATGAGCACATGTCCTCTTGGGTGAAATTGCATCCACAGTATTTCACTTCCTGCTTCGAGAACTTTCACAGTTCCGTCATTTGAGATTTTTCTTTCGTGTAGTGTCCAAATCCTGATAGTACCGTCCATACTGGCTGTGGCAAGGAGGTTGCCATCAAAGGAAAATTCTATGGAAGTTACCGAGTCTGTGTGCCCCGTCATAGTGCTCAACTTTTCGCCACTTGCAATGGACCATAAGTATGCAGTATCGTCCCCTGCTCCTGTAGCACAGAGGTCGCCATCGACTGGAGAGATGGCGACGCAATATATTGAATCAGTGTGTTCAAAAAATCCTTGCACAGATTCGTCCTGAAATGTTGCCTCCGCTGAATCTTCGTCCCGAAGCGCGTCGTCTCCACTGTGAGTGCTCTCCATTTCGGAACCTGTATCACTTCCATCTGAGTCAGACATGCTATGATCTTCGGGAGTCTGGCTGTTGACAATCAATTCCTCCACTTCATCATCCTGTAATTGCTGCCGCTGGTCGTCCATGACTTCTGCTTGCCCAGATTCCCGCATGAAAGTTTAGTTTCGTGCAAGTCCTCTCGAGTACGTCAAGAATACAGGATATTACAGTTGGCTTGAGATTTTATTGTAACTTTTAGATATCAAGGATCTAGTTCTAATATCTCCAGGTCCACACCACAAAATTTTGCCGATCTTTTGCCGCCAATGCCGTGTGCCAAGGCGTCCTGTGGCTTAAGCTTCGATGTACGCTACCGTACGTAGCTATAGCGCTCCAGGTCTAGCCATCAGCTAGCAAATCTAAAGTAGATCTAGAAGCTTAAGTGATACGTACATATGCATATGTATGCATGCATGTGACGTATCAACGCTGCTGACCATGGGTATATGTATGTGCATGCATGTATCAAGATTCATGCATCACACATGGAGCTCAAAATAAGGACACATATCTGCGTTCGTGCCCCGAAGTAGCTGGAGAAGTCGATCGAAGCGTCTGATGCAACATATTGGCACTGTTCTCATTGCCCGTGTATCTCTACTTCTTTGTATGCATAGAGGATAAGTTAAGTCGAACTGGTAAGTATAGTATACACAGACAATTGCATGAGCAGAAAGTCTCAGTACCCATAGGGACCGGAAGTTTGCTTCAAGTGAGTACGCTGAAACGTTTTACAGAATTGGATCTTCCTGATTGCCACGAAGCACATGTTGTATCGTGCTAGCAAGACAGACTAATCTGTATCTCACAGTGACAGTGGACAGGATTGTTCTCTTCCAGTCATTCGTCTACTTTTTACCAGACAGAACAGCTTCTCACGCTTGGACGTACGAGATGTCTTTCAGCACTTACATTCAGACAAACTTGCAAGGATTCTTGGTCGACTGTGTGCCAGCACAGCTGTGCACCAAGCAGAAAGTCTTTTGAATCACGACAACACTTTATTAGTCCTAGATAATCTTGTAACTTCCGTATGGACACAACTCTATTGGTCCATTCTGCCAAAGATTTCCTGATCATCGTCGTCATCGACAGCAGTGCTGGAATTACCTCGTGGGGAACTGTCACCTTCCCCGCTGTCCATCTCGTCGTCGTCGTCTTCTTCTTCGTCCTCGGCCTCCAAGATGATGCCGGAATTGTGATTTGTGAATTCCGCGTTGGATATTTGGGACGTTCCAAAAGGAGACGGCGATAGGGAGTGACCGTTGGTCAAATTGGGGCTTCCACTCAACTTGCATAATATACTTGCGGTTTCTAAAAGCTGGACCTTTTGATGCTTCGAAAGTGGTTGCGAGTTTGGTATTGAGCTCCAATATGGTGAGTGCTCCCATCTGTTCGAATCAGCGCCTGTGAGGTTCTTGTGGCACAAACCTTACAAGTGTTTGACAAGGCATTGTTGATGCTTGTAATTCTGCGCTCACATAAGAAAACTGCCCAAACAATGTTCTAGATCTTACCTTGCCACAGTGTTGACAAAGCACAGGTGCAGTTTCGGATGGTCTTCTTATCTTCTTCTTCGCGCTCGGACTACTCATACTCAGGGGCACCGATTGAGGTGGATAAGGTTCGTAGGAAGACTTGACAACTGAGTTCGAGAGAATCTTCTCACTACTCATGGAGACTCGACGTGATGTCCGGATCGGCGCCTGAATTGGCAGTGATTGAGTATTGGTCATGATGCTCCTATGCAGAGTCTTGCTATGCAGGGTCGGCCGTATTATTGTTGAAAGCAGACCATATCAGGCTATCTCCACACGGGCTGCTATTTGATGAAATGAAGGAGAACCCAAGTGCCTATTTCTCGCCGCGTAGCAGCAGGATGAGCAAGGATGCGGACCGTGTTCAAGGTAGGTTGCAGTGCGCTTCGTCGACTTTGTTTGATGATGTTTTCGTATGAAGCCAGATATAGTCAGGTCGCAAAAAAAACAAATGGGTGGGGGTACTCTTGCTTATTGTTCCGACGGTCTGGAGTCGCACTAAAGTTTTAGAAGCAGGGCAAGGCAATTCCGACACTTAGCGACCAGTGGGCGAAGGCGCTTGCCCGCAACTGGTTTAGGGCTAGGTAGGTGCCGTTGCTAAGCTTGGAAGGTACCTACTGTATGTAGCTTCACACACGGGTGGCCGTGCCGGGGCCCGATAGGGTTTCGCACCATCGCGCAATTTATCCACATACAGTATCCACTACACCGGTTTACACCCGAATTTGTTGCTGAAAGTTCGATGGCTGCTCGTTCGGCGGCCGCTGGTGGGAAAAAGGACCCGCCCTTGCCGCGCTTCCAAGGGTCCACGGGGTCCACTCCTGAGTGTTCGCTGCGTTTGTGTGTTATGCATCTACTCCACTCGGCTCACGACCAATAGCGTCAACTGAATAGGTATAAAAACAGATGGCGCAGGAGGTCACGAAGCACCACACACACCCCTTGTGCTGATTCGTCATTGGTCGCCCAAAGCACAGGGGAAAGGTTCTACGGTTCACAAATTCAAGCAAAGATCACGACTTTCATGGTTAAAGTTGGCCATGGAACATGCACACACATGTATACATATGGTCACTGCGTCTCAATTCATGCTTTCGAAACACTAGACTGTAAATTTACCTGCCTTTCAAAGGTAGAAGTCGATAGCTATGACATGGATTGTTGAGCTATCATTGACCAGCAATCTTACCCCTGATTCGAGTCGAGCCCCGGACGTGGAACGTGGGATCTGACAGCAATAGGCGAGTCCACAACTTCGCGCTGAATGTTGAGAGAGATTTGGACGCTTGTTTGCGTTGAAAGGGATGTGCCAAAACCATTTGTGCAGACACTAAAGTTACATGCATAGCAGTCGTGACAGATCATATTCTGATATGTGCATTTATCGTTATCATACATGGCCAACTATGCTCGGACTCCCACTAGTCTTGCTTTGTATTTCCGGCAGGTGGCGGACTGCAACGTAAATTTCGCAAATCCGCTTGTCTATTGCCTCCATACGTCGAAGCAATAGTTAGGTGGTCGTGCTTTGCAACGCAAACACGGGCTAACTTGCCGTACATGTACATCTGCTGCCCGCAAGATTTCTTGTTCACACAAGCAGTCGCGAGAACATTTTTGGTTGGGTATGCAGGGAACGGAGCTCTCAATTTGACAACTTGGCTCTTCACCCATGCAGTACCTGACCTCGCTACGTTTCCAGCTTGTGATGTGTTCTTCAGCCTTCAAGCGCCTTGCTCTACGAACCAAGTCATGCTGGGCTGTATGATCGCTCTTCTTTCAGTTGATTGTATATCCTGCGGATGTATGGGCAAGCGAAAGTGAAGTCATTCTCAATGTCCAAGGAAATCACAGCATGAACATACAAGCTCGGTATCTCAGTGCCGCACAGGTCGATTCAATATGGTATTACATTGTTTGCCGTAATGCGGCCATCAGATGCAGTATGTGCATATAACACGATTTGCTCTCCTGCTTGCAACTGCTGTATTGAGCACGACAAATGTGATGTCTGCTCTCAAACGTGTGCAACGTTGAGGAACACTCGAATTTGTCAATATCTCAACTATTTTGCCAGTGTCTTTAGTCAAAATCACAAGCTATTGTCGCTCTTCCATGTTGAGGTAGAAAGAGTGTCCTTTGTTGTCAACTTATGATCAGGCTTCTGGCCACGCATGTTATCGCAAGGACAAGTCAAAGGACAACACACCTAGGAGAGTTATTGAGAATCCGTGTCCTATCTCAGTGTCTTCTTCATAATTTTAATTTATCTCTGGACAATTGTCTTCTACGTTGGATACACTTGCTCACATATTGATTCGGATACTGAAGACTGATTTTCAATCACTTCTTGAAGCACAAAACAGACGAGAGTCTTGCATCTCTAGTAGTGTACCATCTTCACTTGTTATTGCTTTCCAGCAGCCTTTCGGCGTCGTTCTCCTCCTGAGTATGTCAGAGAACGATATTACGAGAAACGGACGGTCTGTACCTCCGGGCTTTTTCATGACTGGTAAAGCTTGCAGACATTCACCCTGCCTAAATTTCTCCATCCACCTCAGCAGATACTTTTGCCACGGTCAGCAAGGTTCTATTTCCTGCTGGTAGTACTTACTCTGTACGTGTCAACGAGAATCCTAGAGGAGAGTGAGGAATCATGTTACTTCCGCTGTCGCGTCGCGAGACCGGCTTCCTTGAAATCCTGCCTACTTGAAGACATGAGCTGATCTAAAGTGTCGATTTTAGAGGCAGGAGATGAGTCCATGCCCCTCCCAATTCCCCTGAGAAAGGCCTCAACCGAGTCAACTTGACCTGGTCACCTGATGAGCAACAAAAAATATAGCTCGCCAGTCCCAGTCTGCTTACCGGACGTCCTAGGTGCAGATTTCGTGGTAAATTGACAAGATAAGCGTACTAAACGCTGCATCGCTTGAGTCTCAACTGACACAGTACTCGATTGGTGCTCAGGTGAAGATGAAAAGAACAATAGTTTCTGTGTTTGGACAGGTTAAGTGAACTTTCGACGTCGTTGTTCAACGATCACCAGCTACCATGTATGCTTACGCTGTCTAATGTGTGATACCTATACTTGTCTTATAGCTGTCCATGCCATACTACATGCTAAAAGTTACGTTGATGCATATGCATATGCATACCGAAGCATTGCCCAGGTGTGCGATCAGCTGAACAATTCGAGGCGCAATTAGTGGTGGTGGTTGCCGCATTGACGTGGGCGCATCTGCCTTGTAGTGCCCAGTAATTAGGTACACAGCATTCGTGGAGGCGGTCGACCTTTCGTTACCAAGCTACTTTTCTTCATACCAATCGAGATAGTATGCTATGTCCTGACTCAAGGACCATCTCGACGAGAGTCTCGGACGCGATAGTAAACTGACCATCCGCGTCAATACGCGCGGACTTCAAGAGGTGCGCATTTGTATGACGGAACATTCAATTCGGAGCTTGCGTTCGATCAAAGTACCTTGTGCTTTCATGCTCTACGAGTCAAGGTCGTCATAGCTGTTGAGGCAGAGCTCATGAGTGATTTCATCGAGCTGGCAACATGAGACTGAAACGTCCACAAGGAACAAATGATACTGCGCAGTCGTCGGCTTCTAGTCGAACAATGACATCAAATGACTCGGATCAAGAGACAGTAATCTCGGATGACGATTCAGGAAAGGGTTTTTCTGCAATGTCCAATTCGATCGGAAAGCTCTTTGGTCGGGTAGCAGAGGATTTGTTCATAGAGCTTGAGGAGCCGCACAAGATTTACACTCCAGGAGAAGCTGTGCGAGGACAGGTCAATCTAACATTACACACGAATACCAAAACTTTGTATATAAAATTGGTTTTCAAGGGACAGGTTTGTGTCGGCACAGGGAAGAATAGAGTCAGGACGCTACTTTTTCAAGAAAGCCTCACTCTCCTGGGACGTGCTAAATCACAGTCTGAAATGGCACCGAGAAATCCTATGAGTTCACTGAATACTTCTACCAGCTCCATGTGCAAAAGCGAGGACACCGAGTCAAGTCCTACTGATAGATTATGGGAGCCAACAACAATGCAAGCAGGACGCCATGTATTTGATTTCGAATTCAATTTTGCACTAGGATCGCTCCCATCAACCGTGAATTTCGGTCGAGGTTGCATCTCTTATACTCTTCGGTGTGAGCATCAAAAGCCTCCTACGATCATCTCGCGAGGACTCAATATATGCAGAAAGGATCTGATATTTTCGGACACAATTGATGTCGGGCATTTGACCTCACCTTTAGCTCGACTTATTGAGTTCGATTCGAAACGCAAGGAATGTGCACCCAAGGTTCAGGCATCTGTCGAGCTGAGCAGGACTGGCTATCTTAAAGGCGAGAGCATAATCTTAACAATATACATACAGCACATAAAGGCGATCAAGAACATGCTTGGAACGATAGTCACTCTCTATCGTCTATCACGCTTCAATTCGCACGAAATAGCTCCGCAATCATTCCGAAAGGACTTGTGTCAAAGCATTTCTCCTTTACTAGTTGACCCACAGTCACTAGAGTATAGAGTGTCACCACGGTTGAGAATTCCTACAGATGTCTTTCCTACAGTGAAATCAGCAGGTCCGGTCTCTTTTCGCTACTTCGTGGAAGTAGTTCTCGATCTCGGTATCAAATCACATGCGCGTATTGGCGGTGGTCCTGATCGGATCGAGACATATACAGATATTAGTGCTACGGATTCTGCAAGCATGATTGAGACCGATACACTAAAGCGTGAGCGTGGTGTTCGTTGCGTAGTGTTCGAGGTTATCATTGGCACTAGACTCTCCGCTATACCACATATGCAAACGGTCCGTCCGCGTGCTCCGTCCGAACACAATGGGAGATTCGGAAGCACTGTCCACAGTTCGAGCGAGATTCAGCCTCGTTCCTTATTCTCTGATTTTCTGGCTACAAATGATGGTTCACGCAATCAGGTGGGTTCGAGTGACAATCCACGCTATAGAGAACCATATGCCGAACCTCTACAACAGTACGAACCAGGTCTCGACTTTCCGTTATCGAAAAATGCATTACAAGAACTCGAGACAGCCCTTTTGCCATCAGTTCCTCCAGAGGGTGATAATGAAGATCTTGACGAGCCTCTTCAAGAAGTCTCTGTACCACCAGTGAGCATTTTCGACACTTCTACAAACAGTCTATCAGGCGATTAGTCTTGTCAATCTGATGATTTCGTGTTGAACGATGAGCTAGATGGTCATTTCCAGGTAGCACAAGACTCTACAACAAATGCTGCACTCGAATCCTTCGTCGTTCTGGTAAAGCGAGCCTTTGGTGTTGGTAAGCGTGTGACGCCGAGCTACCACCGGCCCCGATTGTGATGGTCTTATCGTTTCATGTCAAGAACAATCAATGATCTTGAACGAACCCAGAGGAATTTCACATGACCGGAATTCCTACGAAACTATCTTAACATGGTACGTGGAGGTCACTGGCACGACTACTGCAAAGATATGCGAAGATTGGAATTGAGGTACGTGCGTCAAGCCGAGGTTGCCATGCCTCTCAATTGCTGTGTCATGTCAGACCAAAACTACGACGTCAGAAGCTGTGTGCCACTGTATATCTGTATCGACAAGCTTATCAAGTTCTAATTAAGAGTACGATGCTTTATGTTACAAGAGCGATGACTTTGATCTCAGGTACGATGCGTCCAGATGCACGTTGTTCCAAAGCACTGAGAGTTTGTGCGAACTCAGCACCGAGTCGTGCGGATGTGTTCCGAAACAATATTTCCAGGAGACTGTAAACACCTTGTTACCTGCATGCGCAGACATAATCATGCAAGAATGAATATAGCCATATCAAGGAGGGCTCTTCGAGACTCATCGGTATTTTAGCAAATACAGAGGGTTTGACACTTGACTATAGGTGAGGTAGCTATAGCTATTGCCATACGTATAGCATATGCATGGCATACCTGATCAAATTGGCCGAGTTATGATCAGTAAAGTAAGGCTTAATCACGACAAAAAGTCATTCGGGTCAAAGTAGGGTGCACGTGTACACACGTGTGTGAACTCTCAGCCACATTCCGTGTGGCTTTTTGCCCTTTTGGGTTGCTGCCGCTGCTCCACTCTCCACTAACCCTCACCACTTTTTCTATCATGAGATGCGCTCGCAATTAGCGACCACAAACAATATCAATGAATATATGGCCTAGATAGCTCAAACTTTGTTAGCCGCTGGTAAGT
>DF819253.1:0-15135 GCA_000836175.1 Taphrina flavorubra JCM 22207 | reverse complement strand
TCATTCCGGTTTTGAGAATGACTTTTTACCGGACTAAGTAGGTCCGTACACCTTGGGCGGACGAGCTCACCTCAAAAATCACGAGTTTTTTCGGGAACGATATTCTTGGCTGAACAATTATTGACGTGCAGGCACACAAAAACAAGCTACACAATCAATTCTTGTTCTTCTCCATTCGTGCGTATCCATAATTGTGCAAGGGCAAGTGCACGCAAATCGGGATGCCTACGAAGAGGAAACAACCCGAAGTGACAAAGGAGGAGGCGCCGAAACCTACACAGGATGACTTTACCGCATTCGAGTCCGGCTCTGATGAAGAGGAGGAGGAGGACGTGGAAGAGGAGGAGGAGAACAGTAGTGTCGAGGACGACACGGAAATGTCGGCCGAGAAGCGCGCAGAACTACTGAAAGGTTTCGACTCGGATTCAGACTCGGACGATGAGGCACAAGGAGACGAAGACAATCGCATCATTGAACTGTCAAACTTGACCCCGAGCATCAGCTCCGCCTTGACCAAGAAGAAGAAGGTGGACGAGACCGGCATACTCTACATCGGCCGCATACCCCACGGATTCTACGAGGAGGAAATGACTTCATACTTTTCACAGTTTGGCACAATCCTGAATCTGCGCATGTCGAGGTCGAAAAAGACGGGACGATCGAGGCACTATGCCTTTATCGAGTTTGGCGACCGTGGTGTCGCGGAGATTGTCGCCCAGACGATGCACAACTACCTACTGGCTTCGCATCTCTTGCAAGTCATCCTCCTCACGCCCGAAGAATTCCAGAAGAAGGGCGGCCGGGATCTCTTCAAGGGCGCCGGTAAGAAATTCAAGGCCGTTCCATGGGCGCAAATCGCCAAGGACAGGGTCGAGTCGCCCAAGACCAAGGAACGGTGGCAGGAACTGGAGAAGCGAGAAAAGAAGCGTCGTTCGGCGCAGCAAAAGAAGCTCAAGGACGCTGGCATCGATTACGAGTACGAGAGTCCTGCCGCCAAGAAACTCAAGTCCTCGGAAGCGCCCAAGGCAATCAAGACGAAGAAGGACGGATCTGCTCCGCGAAAAGCTAGCAGTTCGGTGGCACGTAAAAGCAGTGGCACACGAAAGGTCAGTGTGAAATGATGCGAACGCCAATCACAGAAACATGGACAACGAATAGAATTTGGACTACTCTTTTAGCATCAGCGATCATGTTCAGCATCAAACAATTCGTGTTTAACTTGGAGATGCGTCGAGAAAGAGCAATCTTATATTGTGTTCAACCCCTTTCATGATCATTTCTCGTCGATATGCGCCGCTGCTGATCAGACTTGCGGAATGGTCTGCTCACCAAAAGGCTCACGCTTCTCAATCCTGCTACCTCTTTGGCTCTTGCAAGGTCCTTCATAGTATGTATACAACCCCACAGTGTTCGCTTGGTAGTCTTTATGCATCCTGTATCATCGCTCGGATTTGTGCAGACAGTTGCAGCTAGTGTGTATAGGCTTGTGTTCCCCGGTTGTGCTGCTGCGTGAACTGGTTGAAGTGTCACTGCTCTGAGAGTCCCTTCGAACGAATGGGAACGTGCTCACTGCAGGCGACCGACCCGGCAATGAGTGGTGACGCGTGTTTGCTGCCAGAAGCATTGTTGAATAGGTCATGCTTCTCAAGTGATGCTGCCGGACTCAGAGCTAAAGAAGTCCAACCGTGTCTTATACTGATGCTAGACGAGAAGCAATAATGACAACGTATTCAACTCAAGCGGCGCCAGAGACGTGTCGTAGATGGCATAGCTAACTCAAGGATTGGAGACAGAGAAGACCCAGGAGAGGGAGAGCAGGAATGGAGAGACTGCGTGATGCCGGTGGTGTGATCTGATCAGCTTCTGTTGCCATCCACTCAAACTCCCCACCCACCTGGCAGAGCAGAGATGATCAGCCTCGCTAGCGCCTCTACCCTGCAGCTGCCTGCCTGCCTCTCCGTGCCTGCCCAAGTGCCTTCCAAGGTTGCGTTGAGTCAAGTTCTTGGCTGGAAAGTCCACTTTGCCACCGGACATGCCTTCCTATCCTGGAAATGATTGAACACGGGATGATCTTATCAGATCCGCTATCAGGCAATCTGATTAGCCCCTGGAGTTCATTGGCACCAGCGGACATGCACAGTTATACCTGTACCTATCTATAACGAGCTCGAGATATATAGCTGTGTAAGGATATGGACTTGATAAACAGGATTTGGTGTGAGCCTTCAGGCCAGTAACCCAATTCGTGCACTGCCATACATGGCACAAGGCCGAGAACAGGTTACTTAGATGTCTGACCGCAACTCAGTAGCCATGCAAGCGCTTCAAGGACGTTGCAGTGGTAGAAATTTTATACCATGGCGGAGATGCGCGTTTCGGAATGGTTTGAGTAGTCCCCCGTGTCTGAACATATCATGCATGTCGTTGTGAAATACTGCTGTAGATCATCCTTTTTAACCGAATCTCGTCACCATTGAACACTGCTTGATCACATGCAAGTCGACTATACTCAAGTGATACATAACATATCGACAGCCCGATACATGTCAGCCTCTGCTCATCTGCTGCAGATGGATGACTGTATGAGATGTTAATTTCTGGCAATCACAAGAGTAATTAGCTATGGTGAAGATTGGTCATGACTTCCATGTGACATGGAACTCTTAATTTACAGCCGTTACGCCATGTCAAATGTGACTCCACCAAGATTTTCTCAGTTCGCTTGATTCTATACTAGTGAAGAGATCTACTAGTGCGTCATTTATCATCTGCAGCCCTATTTATCACTGAAAGTCCAAGTGCTGCTTTAAGAATGGCTACAAATGGCGATGCACTCGCGGAATCATGGAATCTGGCCTCGGAAGACTCCCGTATCCTGGGAAACAACCCTCTCATACCGCCTATGCTGCTACAAGAAGAATATCCACAAACATCAGCATCGCTGCGAACAGTCATGCGAGCCCGAAGAGAGATTCAAGATGTCTTGAATGGGCAGGATGATCGACTTGTCGTGGTCGTTGGCCCTTGTTCTTTACACGACGCCGACCAGGCACTGGAATATGCTCGATTGCTGCTCCCACTCCGGGAGAAACTTTCCAAGGATTTGTTGATAGTCATGCGTAGCTACCTCGAGAAGCCACGAACCACAGTAGGCTGGAAAGGACTGATCAATGATCCCGATATCGACAGCAGCTTCAAGATCAACAAAGGTCTTCGTATATCACGAAAACTCTTTGTAGAGCTGACAGAAATGGGCATACCACTAGCAAGCGAGATGCTTGATACTATCTCTCCACAGTTCTTGGCAGACCTGTTGTCGCTCGGTGCCATCGGCGCACGTACGACAGAGTCGCAGCTCCACCGTGAATTAGCTTCTGGCCTGAGTTACCCTGTGGGATTCAAGAATGGAACAGATGGTGGTCTCGGAGTCGCCGTCGATGCCATTGGTGCTGCTGCACACCCGCATACTTTCCTGGGTGTCACGAAGCAGGGTCTCGCAGCCATTCAGCAGACTCGTGGTAATGAAGATACCTTTATCATCCTTCGTGGAGGCAAGCATGGCACCAACTTTGATGCCAAGTCAGTCGCCGAAGCTTCGGCTGCTATGAAGAAAGCCGGTCTCGATCAACGTCGTATCATGATCGATTGCTCGCATGCCAACTCACAAAAGGATCACAGGAATCAGCCCAAGGTTTCACTTGACATCACGAACCAGCTCAAGGATGCAAGCGACAACATTTTCGGTGTCATGATCGAGAGTCACATCAATGAAGGGACACAAAAGGTTCCGAAGGAGGGTAAAGCAGGTCTACAGCACGGTGTGTCCATCACGGATGCTTGTGTCAACTTTGACACCACAATCAAGATGTTGGAGGAGCTTGCAGAAGGTGTCCGAGCCAGAAGGTCACACAAGCAAGGATAGCTAGTCAGTCCGGTGAGGCATTGTACAAAAGTATGACATGCAAATTTGCATGCAAAAGCTGACAGGGTTACCTGACTCATCCATCCCCCCTACTTGTTCGCTGTGGCCAAACGCGTGTGTTCCTCAATGTTCTTTGACTCCCATGGATAACATATCCACTCATCACCTACTTCTTGTCCGGCATAGTATTTGCTCATATCCATGAGGCCGTCCAGCTGTTCGCGCTTCTCCTTGTTCTTATTATGTACGACGAAGATTCCGAACTGTGTATTATCCTGCACGCCCTTCTGTTTTGCTTGCTGGGTAGCGTCCTTCTTGAGTTCTCTGAGAGCATAGTGCAATGTAGTCCTGGTGTCGTCCACTTCGTCCACAATCAAGATTCGCTTGCCAACGAGGCTCGCACCTCCGAGTGTCGAAAAGTCTAGCCACTGAATCCTCTGGACTTCCGTCCCTATCTGTTCCTCAACTCCAGTACCAAGGTCCTCATACAGCACCAGCCCGATCGCCTGGATCGGAATGTTCTTCTGACCATGCACCTTGAGGAAAGTTCGTAGTATGCGAGCGGGAATGAATCCACCACCACCGATGGCAATGATCAGGTCCGGCCTAAATTCTGCAAGGATCTTATCACCAGTCTTTTGACAGAGCAGGTGGATCTGGTCATACGAGACGTACACCTTTTCGACCTCGGACATGGTCGGTGACTCGAGCTCTAGAGACGGGACGATCAACAATGAAGCGTTTGTTGTTTTTTGAGTGTTTAACTTGAGACACCTTCGCGTCTACAACCACACGTCAGACTATACACCTTGTCAAGAACAATATCGTATGCGCGCGCGTGTGCGAAGGCCGAAGCGAGCCTTGAAAGCGAAGCCCAAGGATCTTTTGCTGGGAAAACTGCGGGTCATCTTCCACGGTAACTTGTGCGCGAACCGAGTTTCTATTCATTAACGAATGGAAAGACGTGTCGCACCGGATGGGACGCAGGATATGCAGAACTCTCGCTCGCTTAGACCCTTTAATGGCCACCCTTCTTCCTGCCGCCCACTTGGCTCGTTCGCTTCCCCGACCACCGTGCCAAGTGGAAGCAGGCTGTGGTCATGCGGTGTCACATTGTATGAACAACTATACCACCCCTCCAATAGTACGACTGTGCAATATACAGCTTGTTCTCTCAGTGGTTGTCGAAGAATAAGCTTACATAAAGCCATTTTACTCGAGGTCGACCACGAGAATGCCTCCAGCAGCCTCGCTAGCGACGTCGCTGAAGAGAGGTGAGGGTGAACCGCTCAATCGGCACGACATACAATATTCATTGCTCGAGAAGATATTCGAGGATGATCATGAAGTCTTTACACCGCGACCAGGATCGATTTACGACAAGCCTGGAAAACGCATTTCATTCGGAGATTTATATGTTGAAGACCTGCTGGCGTCAAACAAGTTGTCAAAGACTCTCAAAGACAAGTTCTTGAACGATATGGATGTTACTCGCAAGGTATGCATGGCCTCGGTCTTGGTCAACACAGGCAGGATCAACACGACACTAGTCTTCACACCGACACAAGCTCGCACTTACAATCCTATACCGGCCATACAAGCTTATGGCACGGGTCACAAGATGCTTCAGGATGCTCCACGCCTGAAGGGCATCTTGAAGGGCTCGTGTGACAAAGGACCCGTAGACTGGATCTCACTCCGCGAAGCACAACGCGCCAAATTGGCCAAACCACTCACCAGTCCCATCACCCTCATCTTCCTTCTCACTCATGTGGCCACGGTCATGGACATTCAGCACTTTTCAGACCCTAATTTCTTGCCTCACGAATTACTTAGTGATTTCCATTACACGAGCGACAGCAGGGCTCGTGCTTTCTTGTGGCTGATGTACTTTTACATGGAGACGAATGGCACGCTGGAAGAGACTGCCTCGAATCCATTCGGCCCTGGGCCCGGAAACTTTCGTGTACCGACCCTGGTTCCTGCCACCGAGGCGGACAGCTTTGCAGAGAACATTGATCTGCCACGAGAAATAGAGTACTCCACCAGGATGTGTGAAGAACGAAAGCGCTACCTCGCACTCTCCGCACAAAAAGCCTCGGAAACACCGCGCATGACCAAAATCACAAACGGCAGCGGTGGCAACGGCAACGGCACCACGGAACAGGGCTCCGCGGCTCGTGCAGGCAGTGTGACCCCTAGTGTCCTGGAAGATTCAGTCCGTCGCTCCTCGCGCAAAATCAAGCGGAAAACATACGACTCTGGCCACGACTCTGAGGAAGCAGCGGCCGCAGCGGCGGCGGGCGAACGCGACGATTATCGCTCACAAAGGGCACAACAGATTCTCCGGCATAAATTGAGACGCAGCCAGCATCGTTCCAAGAAGAGACGCAGGAGCCAGAATATCTTCTTGCGGGCATTGACGCTCGAGGCAGAGGACGACCGCTTCGTCTTTGACGACAGTGATGGCGAAGAAGCCATGACGCTCGCCAAAGTCATCAGACGCGCGCAACGACGCACGGAGCGACCGTTTGGTGCGGTACGATTGAGCGATGACCGGTCCAGACGAGCAGAGATTAATGACGCCGCCAGTGGTAATGCTCCTTCATCGGCATCTGCCTCGAAAAAGTCATCTGGTGGGTTCAAGATTAAATTGAAATTTTAGGATATAATTAGAGATGCATCCGCGGCTGGGAATACTAGAGAAGCATAAAACAAACTAAAGTCTACAATCGCAATCGCTGCAAAATGCCACCACTCCTGTCGTCCTGTTGTCCCGTAAAAGTTTGTGAAATTCCAACCATGCCCCATTTCGTGTGCCTCTAACTGATGATGCAATCCTCGGTCAACTTTGTCCCGTAAATGACTCTATCCACGTCCTTTTTCACTTTCGCCCAGTCCGATCGCCGTTCCGCAAACTCATACACGTCCTCGGGCCTCAAGACGCCGCCGAAGCGGGCAATGTCGCTAATGACTTGTCCGACGGCTTTCCCATCACGTCCGGAGATGATGTAAATGTTGCCCAATTCCTTGAGGGCGACAAAGTACGGGGTGACGGAGGGTTGTTTGAGGGAGGTGACGAAGGCGTGGTAGTAGTTGAGGTCGCTGATGAGTTTGAGGCCGCCCTCGACGGTGATGGATTGTCGCTTAAAGTGCTTGCACAGGCTGCCGAAGAAGCGCACGCCGACTTCTTGAAAAAACACGTCCAGCGTGCCTTTGTCCGTGCTCCCGCGCAACAGTTCCGTGTGCGTCGTCAGGCACTCCACCACGGCCACCGCAGTGTCGGATGCACGCAGGTCAAGGTGATCGTCCTGGCCCAACACCAGCCAGGGCTTGAAATCCGTCGGCTTCTGCGTCGTGATGAGGATATAGTCGATCTGCTCCATCAAGACGTCGATGCCGCGATTCAGTCCTTCCGCCACCTTTTCATCAATCATCTGCTCAAACTTCTTCTTCTCCTTGACCGCGGGACTCAAAAAGTCCGTCTTGTCCACGATGCCGGAGAGTTCTTGATTGTAAAAGACGTCCACCATCTGTTGCATCAAGTCACCCACATGCACCAGCTCGAGAAAGTCGACGAGGGGTTGTACCTGCGCCACCTCTTTATTGTTTCGTGGATTGAAGGTCTTCAAGGACTTCAGCGCCATGTCGAATCCGACCTGAATGTGCCGAGATCCAAGCGCGAGGAGCATGATACTGAACATGCTCTCACATTGCTCCCGGGTTTCTTCTCCCAGTCGTCCCGGGAATGACACAAAGGACCGGGCTCGATCGATGGACTCTTTGCAGGTGTGGATCAATTGTAGAGCTACTTCGAGACTAAGCAGCCTCTTGATCCTGGCTAGGCCGGACTTCATGATTGCAGCTCGAGCGGCCAATTCTGTTGTTGGCATGTCTGATTTGGAGTCCACTGCTGGGTCATTGTTGCCGGCAATGATTCCGGGAGTCTGTGTCTCGTCTGTCGTAGCCAAAGGTCGAGCAGGAAAAGGCATAACACTGCCTACTACGTTGACAGGCATCAGTATGACTTTGGTGAACGACGTCAAGAAGTTCTTCTTCGCGACTTCCCTGTTGACACCGCTGAGGAACAATTGCTCGGTCTGTAAAGATTCGTTCTTGATCTGCTTGTCCCAATTCGTGACTTCCCGAACAACGTGATCGCGAAGAACGGCAATCTCCTCTTCGAGGTAATAACTGACATGCTCTTCATAGAGTCGATGCAAGAGCTGAATCAGATACTGGTCGGGTTGTTTATCCTTCTCTGCTTTTTTCATGACACCGTTCACAATCTCGATTTCGCTTGGTCGTCTATCGACAGCGTTAGGGCTCAAATCCAAAATCATCTTGTACAAGTGCTGATATGACCCAGTCAAGGCCAACAGATATGCTTGCGTACTTTGCTGCTGAGCATAATCTATCAGCTTGTTCACGTAGTCTGTCAATAGAGCAGAAAATACTCGCTCCGCGAAACTCTGCCATGCCTGCGTGCTCTGTTCAAATACCCTGTCAATGAGTTCACGTTGTGAGATTAGCTCCAAGACGAGACTCGAAGTCATACGACTCATCGGCGCGAGATCAACAGAATTGTCGTCTGAGAATGAGTCGAAGCAATCGAATGGATTGGCAGGACCACTCGTGAACAGGATGTTTTTGTGACTGAAGGCATGAATACAAGCCGTTTCGTCATCGAGTACGCCAAGTACCGAAGAGTACCGATGCATTGAGTCTTCATCACGGTTATCGTACGCGATTTCGAACTCTCGGATGGCTGCGCTCTTGAACAGATCCACCATGTCTGTGAGCTTCGCGTTCTTGTTCTGCCAGTCATCTACAGCTCGAGCCCGGCCAAAGTGTTGTAATTGCTTCAACATTTGCGCCTGCTCTTCAGGAAGTCGAAAGCGTCGAAACAACATGGGTTCCGCTGGATTGGCAGCAGTGGCTATGTCCTCGTACAATGGATAGAGTGCAATCCATAGCTTGGCAAACTCCACCTTTGCGCGACCTCTGATGCTACGGACCCCATTCAGGGCGTTCAAGATGCCCTCGTCGGCACCATTACTGGTAAACTTTTCACGCTTCGGAGTAAAGTTCAACAGGTCAGAGTCATTTTGACCATTCGATTTGCGCTTGTCCTCTTCGTCAGTGTTCGGACCTGCACCAGCTTCATTGGCGACCTTCGCCTTGATGGGCTTCTTGCCATTGATTTTCTGTTGTCTTCGGAATACCTCGTTCTCATGATATTGCCGAGCCTCTTCGTCCGACCAGCAGCCGATAGATTTGAGCTTGGCGATCCATCGTCGATCATCGTACACCAAGTCCTTGAACAGCAGGCATACTTGAGCAGCACGAAGCAGGTCTGGTACTGGCAGAAAATCAAGTATCTGCGCAATGAGATCTGCAGGTAGCTCGATCCTTGGCTCTGCTAGCATCACCCCTTTTGCTCAAGGTATCCTCGTCATGGAGATGCGGGTCATATAGAGCCAGTATGCGAGACCATATGTTTGACACTAGATTCGAGGGAAATTCTGCTCTTCCTGCTCGAGTAGACAATAAAGACAACGATGCCAATACCTTACTCAGTCTAACCTTGCCAGATGACTTGAGGAGGTCTGGAATTCATATGTATCATTCGTTGCTACCGAGCTACATAGACAGAACTGACAGAGCGGCCGGAAAGCGTGGAGAAAAGCGCGAAGACTCGCGAGGGTGGAAGCCACAATTCATAACACGCGGGAGCGGCTGCGGGGTGGCGGATGCTCAGCCGCTGAAGTCGTGGTTCGCTCTTCTTGCTTGCAACTAGTACTCCATCATATCGTCTCCTCCATATATCTACTAGGCGGTTCTGGGTCTTCCGATTTGTCTTCGCTCGAGGGCGATTTGACCTGAGGCTTCCAGTCGTAGTGCTTTTCGTGTAGCTGGTCGGACCTGTTTTATTTTCAGCGCTCGCTGGTTCCTTCGGTGGTCGTGAATAACCGATCCACATTCATTCTGGTATTTGGCAAAAGCGAGTATACAACACCACTGGCTTAAGTCCTCGGACTATTGTATATGCATGTATTGCGCTCAGTCTTGGCGGTCTGCGTGCTGACCTCAGTACATGCTGCTTCGATCGAGTTTCAGAACAATGTTGATGTTCTCACTGATGCCCTGGTCGACATCGAGTTTGTACCAATCGTCGGTGCTTACGGCAACGGGAGCATTTCGGCATCCAAGACCCCGAAACATCACTGCGAACATATTCACGAAGCAAAGGATCCGTGCAAGTATGCACGGAAGTACTGCAGTCCAGAGAGCGCCGGCATGGTGGACTATATTGCATGGTACTATTGCGACATGAAAGATGCACAGCCCGTTGCGTTCGGCATTATCGTGCTTTGGACTTCATTGCTTTTCAGCACAATCGGAATCGCCTCTAGTGACTTTTTCTGTCCCAATTTGGCGACGATCGCCAATAGTTTGGGTATGTCGCAGAGCGTTGCCGGGGCGACTTTCCTCGCATTTGGCAACGGTTCACCCGATGTCTTTAGCACATTTGCCGCATTCAAGGCTCATAGCGGCAGTCTAGCCATTGGGGAATTGCTCGGTGCGGCCGCTTTCATCACATCTGTGGTAGCCGGCGCTATGGCTATCATTGCTCCGTTCAAGGTAGCACGTCGCCCCTTCCTACGGGATGCTGGTTTCTTCCTTGTCGCCGTCATAATGACCATGATCTTATTGGCCGATGGTAAATTGAGATTGTGGGAATCGATTCTCATGATTGTTTTCTATGTTCTTTATGTCGCTTATGTTTTGGTTGGGACTTTTTTCAACAGTAAAAGCAACAAGAAGAAAATCATCGACTCGCGCATTCGATCACAATATGCTGCTCCAGGTCAGATGCCGAGGGCGGTCGACCGCGATGATCTAGACGAGGAATCCAATCGCTTGCTAGCTGAAGACGAACAAGACATAGCAAACATTGAGGCCACGGATAGTGACGATGAGTCTGTTGAGCACGACTTCCAGGATCTAAACTCGAGCATGAGCATCACAGGCAGACCAATGCATACTAACAAGAACTCTGTACGACCGTCGCTTCTGGGTGCTTTGGAGTTTAGAGAACTGGTCACTGGGCTCGCAGAAGAAGGGAGCATATCTCCCACAGCTCTCAAAACCATCAAGAATCGTCCAAGAAGTCAAAGCATTGCAGCTCAGGCTAACACGAAAAGACCTGTGAATGGAGCAAGTCGTTCTAATTCTGCCAAGGCGCTGCACCAAGATCTATCCGAAACTGCCTTTCTTCACCAGCATAATCATATTCATAAGCGAGCTCATACGGCAGACAACACGGACCGCGGTGAAGCAACACACAGTAGACCAATCATCATGAAATCGCAGTCCAACTCGTCTTCAAGGTCTGATGTGCGACTAAACACTGATGAGATCGCGTCAAATTCTCTCCGAGCCCATAATCCTATAGAGCTTCTATCTCCAAGTGTCGTTGCCGAAAGCGAAGAGTCCACAAGGACAAATCAAGTTCCGGAAATCACCATCAGCAGTGCTGCGCTCGAGAGCGACCAGTTGGCCAGACCTTGGAACGGCGACTCTACCACCAACGCCCCTCAAGCTCCTTCGTACGAAGCCACAGCCAATGCTCAGCCTGCACAACTTGCTGAATCAGGCATTATCGCTCATGGCCCGGGAGACAGCGATGAGGACGCTCAAGATCTTGAGAGTGGTCCTTGGGTTCCCTCTTGGTGGCCAGTACGCTTCTTCCCTGTCCCAGCAGATCTGAGAAACCTTTTGTTTCCTACACTTTTGGGATTCCAGGACCAGTCTTATACACAGAGGCTTTTGTCCATTCTAGCGATGCCTTCAGTATTTGTGCTTACAGTCACTCTTCCAGTTGTCAATCCACCAATCAATGAGGCCGAAGCCAAGCATAATCAAGAAGGCGATGATTTAGAGGCTACGATAGCCCGAGACGATGCAGAACGGTATACAGCTCATCGTGGATGGAACCGATGGCTCACATGCTTACAATGCCTATTGACGCCCGGACTTGTGGCATATATTCTGTTCTCGAGCGAGCCCTTGCTTTACCCAATGCTTGGTGCCATGGCACTCAGTGTAGTGCTGCTTGTGATTGTGCTGAGCTTCACCAGGGCTGACAAGCGGCCGAGGTTTCACAGCTGGTTTTGCTTCGTTGGCTTTGCAGTCTCGGTCTGCTGGATCTCCACTATAGCAAATGAAGTCGTTGGCACTTTGCAAGCATTCGGGACCATTCTAGGCCTGTCGGATGCGATTCTCGGACTTACCGTCTTTGCAGTGGGCAATTCATTGGGTGACTTTGTGGCAGATGTCACCGTGGCACGGATGGGTTTCAGTCAAATGGCGATTTCCGGAGTGTTTGGAGGCCCCATGCTGAATATTCTCATTGGTATCGGCATATCTGGAATCTACATCAACATCTCAAAGCATCATGTGTATAATACCGAGATATCTCCGACACTAATTGTAAGTGGAGCGAGCTTGCTTACCACACTAATCATTCTACTAATCGCGGTTCCTGCGAATGGCTATGTCATGACACGAAAATTAGGCGTCGCATTATGCTTCATTTTCCTCATCGGCATGATTACTTCTGTTCTGGTCGAGGTCTATGTACAAAGCTGAGCTCTTTCGTCACTGCAATCAAATCAAGACTGGAGCCGGGAATGCGTTGATCTGACGATTCCTTTTGTCATGGGACATCATGTTCAATAAACACTGTTTCAGCTTGCGAGTGGCATTTGGTGTCAAAGCATGTCCCTGTAAATTCGACCACAATATGTGGTTGACGCACAGTGAAAAGGCAAGCTCAACACAACGAGGTATATGTTGACAGAAAAATATGAGTATCGCCTGCATTTGTCCACCGTCTACCTTCGACTCCACTCAATGGTCAACATTAAAGCGATATCCTCACAAGTACGCCGCACACGCGGTGGCGGCACTAGCGACACTAAACTGCACGACATCCAAATCCTCCAACGTATCGCTGGCATCGTCACCGACACTCGCTTTCAAATTACGATTCGTCACGGCCTGCATCTGCTTCGTGGCAGCGACAAACTTGCCGAAAGACTGCTTTTGCGCGGCGGTCAGCACCTCGCCCTCCCGCACACTCAACGACGCCGCGTCCAATGCCGTAAAAGTGCCCAGAGCCGGCTGAACCGCACGGCTGAATGTCGCGTGGGTGTCCGCATAACTACGCAACGAGGTCCGCGAGTCCATGAATGTCGCTACGGTGTCTTGAATCCCCTTGGCACTGCAACATCTCCATTAGTGAAATGATCCGTGAGAGAGAGGATAGTGGTCGAGGGTACGCACCATGCCGCGTTGATGCCTGATGACTGGGCCCATACGGATGCCGCAGTCAAGCAAAGTGTCAGGACGAGGTCGAATTGCATTTGATCAGTATTGCTTTCACGGCTCAAAACAGTGCACTTGTGTGAGTCCTACTCTTCTTATATCGTGGCACGGCAAGGTGAGGCGGACTGAAACATCACGTCAACTCGGGTCAATTCGTGTCTCATGACTGTCTGACGAATTTCAGTGGCGTTCCTATAAAACGTTGATGTAAAGAGTGTATAAGTGAGTATTATTATAGACAATAAGATTTATGATATATGAGCTCCATCACAATCGAGCGGGCACGAACGGAATATCGTCGATGAGACTGAGAAAGTCACTGGCACATCTCATCTGCGGCATCCTCAAGTTGTCTCGCTCTTCGTGGAGGAGGAGGGCGTCTTGTCCATGAGTCGCCATGCTGCCGGCGATGAATCGTGCCACGAGTCTGTGCATAGCGGTGTCGCGCGGCACGCGATGTCCCTCGCGATGCGTCTGTATGATGACATTGGCGCAATTTGCCGCGAGCGCAATCGACCAGCGATTGGGTATGATTCTGTCGCCGATGCAGTAGTACAGTAGGACCGGCGTACGTATGTCGCGGTAGAGCGGCGCGAAGCGAAAGGTCGAGACCTTGCATCCAGAGAACAGGACGGCAAATTTGAATGGCGGGTGATTGATCAATGGCAGATCGCACTCGGAAGCGAGCGATACTGGATCTTCGAGCAAAGAGGCGAGAGCGATGCCGTATGCTGCACCTTGACTGAAGCCCATTAATCCATCAAATGGTCCTTCAGTCTCGAGAATCGTCTTGAGATATGCCAGTGCGGCTGGCAAGCCAGAGAATTGCCGTTGCCAGTCCAGGTAATTGTAGTTCCATGCGAAGCTTTCCGTTGTCCTGAGCTTGCTCGGGATAGTTACAAAGTCCTTGGAATTATCGTCAGAAAGTGTAATGTGCGCAGTCGGGTAGTGGAATGTTGCTGGAGTGGCGTCATTAACGACATCGACCAGACCAGTGGTCCACTGTCGCAAGGTCAGACCAGATTGTCCATACCCGTGCAAGCAAAGTATCTTGACCATAGTCGATGGGTGCGCTGATTAATAAAAGCTTGAACGAATGTGTTTGGTGGTGTGTCCTGGAGAACGTAGACGAGACATCCATGTTGACCTTATATAGCGTGTCCTTCATCGAGTACACAATATGCCACTCGTGAAGAATAGTCAGTCACAAAGAGAAGAGACGAATTGACTCTTTCTTGGTCTCGGATGCGGTGACTGGCTGTGATCCTTTGTCGGTGCCATCCCAGATAGACTTGCCTAACTTGGCCAACAACGAAGATGATGTCTCAGGATCATTGATGCACAAAGTAGGTAGAGCTCATACCGTGACTCTCACAAGTTTGAACCCCGGCTAAGCACGCGTGGGGTAGACGATGGCCAAACACAGGAAACAGGACTACACGCAATACCTACTTATAACGTGTATTCTATATATCATTTGAGAGCGCTTAACGAGCTCTTCATGACAATCTGCTTTTGGCTTTTTTTGAGCCGGAAATGAGCTTTCTAGCAATTCATGAAGGTCAACCACAAAAGCTTAAAATCCGGGGCAAGTCAAAGACCATACTACTCGAGCACACCCTACCAAAAAAGCCCAGTACTGCTTGTACAATCATTAGGTAGGCATAGAGCCGCCTCATACAAAATCTGAGGCGTTCAGAGGCCAAACTGGAATTTCCAGGCTCAATTGTAGAGCTAAAGCGGCTTGTTGAAGTAGAGTGGAAAAGCTTTCTACAAATACTTGTCATACACATGGTGAAATTCCTCCCAAAAAAGATTGA
>DF819254.1:0-177555 GCA_000836175.1 Taphrina flavorubra JCM 22207 | reverse complement strand
GTATGAGGCGGCTCTATGCCTACCTAATGATTGTACAAGCAGTACTGGGCTTTTTTGGTAGGGTGTGCTTGAGTGGTATGGTCTTTGACTTGCCCCGGATTTTAAGCTTTTGTGGTTGACCTTCATGAATTGCTAGAAAGCTCAATTCCGGCTCAAAAAAAGCCAAAAGCAGATTGTCATGAAGGACTCGTCAAGCGCTCTCAAATGATATATAGAATACACGTTATAAGTAGGTATTGCGTGTAGTCCTGTTTCCTGTGTTTGGCCATCGTCTACCCCACGCGTGCTTAGCCGGGGTTCAAACTTGTGAGAGTCACGGTAGGTTGTCGTTGCTTCACAACCATAATTTAGGCATTTGATTTCCAGGACACACGTGTGTGGCGCAGATATGGAGATAAGGTTATCGATAGAGAATAGCACTTTCAAGCTTCAGTCTAGCTTGGGACCACTACCTGATCTTTACAAAGTGTGATTCACAAATGAAACTTTTCCTGGTGTCACAGGACGTCTGGACACAAGATCATCAGTACATGCTGATCGGCCATGACTTGTTCTGCAACAAAGCGCATTTCGATATGTTGGCCTCCCGCAGAACCATACGAAGACACGGACACGCTCGTGCTGTCGGTGAACGAATACTATGTCGATGTGCGCGTCAAAAAGGACCACAGGACGATTGACTGGGCATTTGCAGGCACAAAGGCGATCGAAGTCGATGGTAGAAATGTTTGGACGCATGCCATCGATAGTAGAGGCAGTAGTGAGGATCTGGACTCTGGGTACATTACCATTCTCGAGAATGGTGATGAACTCGAGTCAGGTAGCATGAGAAACCCGTCCACAGGCACGATCATGAATCATCAGGAAGTCTGGCGCGCCGTACCGCTGACTAAGAGTGCTGGTTATATCGCTGTTTGCACGGAAAACAACATGTTTGCCGCACGTGTAGACACACATTTCTTGATGGTCAGGGTTGAGAATGGGCAGACATCCGTGGCACGCTATGCAAAAGCATCAGACAGTTCAGAATGGATGAGCATCTTTGTCATAGACTCGACCATGATGCTGCCCAAGATTGACACTGCTTGGATTGAGGCTTTGAGTCGTAATCCAAGCTGGAGCATTGTGGCGTCTGCAAACTGATGTCAGGCTGCCTGGGGTCTCTTGAGCTGCTGTGATAGACAACAGTCGTGATCTAGAGTTGTACACTGCAAGCCGAAGTGGATGCCAAGCGCAAGTGACAATGACTGTGCTTGTGCTCTCTCATCGAACAATGCTTCAAGAGTCCCCGAGCCAAGTCGATGCAACTCCACCGCGGTCGGCATGTCACTCAGCCACAAGCGCACTTGATTTTCGATACGAATACGTTTGGAACCAATCTCGCGACTTGTTGTTCATTTCCGATTCAATTGCGTGCGGCTGTGGTGCCAGTTCCAGCTGTCGCCCATGTGACGACAGGCAATGAATGACATACCAGGACAATTAGAGGCACATGGACGTGTAGAGCAAAATGCAGACGGATGCAGCACGTAGATCGAGTGCTGGACCGTCTCAGCCGTGCACAACCATTTCTTGTCGTGCCGATCCACGTCGACCACAAACTCGCACATAGTTCAGAGCTGTAGATCTTTAGTCCAAGATTACGAAATTTTCATTGTGAGGGGTGGTCTGCCTGCACATCCCACGCTTTGTTCAACCTCGCGTTGTGGGACGGATCTAGCTCACGTCACAATCTGATGGCTCGTATAGAGACACTTGATCTATCACATACCAGTCTGTCGGATTACAGCCTGGATAGGTGGACATCAGACAGCCTTTGCCCCTCTGTTTTGGCAGATATATTTGTGCGTTCGAAACGATTGGAAGCTTTCCCGCTTCTTTAGAGGCATGCCGTTTGACGCCGTGTCTCTAACCCCTGCCTTGAACAAAGCGGATTTTGCAACTCGTTCATCTGCAGTGAACCCTTGACATGCTGCCGTTGGCAAGTCCGGCGATACTTTCGGAGATGCTGTAAAATTCCCAGATAGCTGCATGAGTGACACTTGCTCAGAAGTAGTCTTGTATGAGGAGAGCCACTATAGCTACACCAGGAACATGCATGCAGTCTCGTGCTCATGATCAGCTAGCTACCTATACAAACACTATATGGCTGCGGGCACTGGCTGCTTGAGCATTTCTGGGGAAAATGATACGGTAAGTGCCAGCAGGAGCAAGCGTATCTGGGAGGACCGGCCAATCTCCAGCGCACTTGGTACAAGTAAAGAGAAGCTCAGCTAGGTGGGCCGCTGAGCGCGCATCTCCACAAACTTCAGCTTGTGTGCGTCTCATACCATCCGCTCGGTCTTTGTCTTTGTTGCAAGAATTGATAGGTGCCGGTGTTCCATGGGGCAGACACATGGAAGAAACCAGCCCCTCCCGGACCAGGGTCATCTGCCTGGTTTTGGCAGAGTCCAGCTGAAGGCTCGCTCGCTCGTAGGCACCCGCCTTGGCTCGGCGCGCGATAGTGAGGTGGTGGGTCACTTCGCTCAAAGCCCAGCTGCAGTTGTGGATGGCAATTTGACAACCTTGGAAGCTGGCAACATCCGTCTTGCGTTCTCGCGAGCCAGGGCTGCCCAAGGTGCCCAACCTTGGAAATGACTCACAAATTTGCCATTTCTGCAGAGTCTAGATCACATCTGCGGGTGGCGGGTCGCGCGATCTGCAAGCACAGGTCGGGCTGCGAACTTGCCGGCCGGACTTGCACCGAAACTTCCACTTGCGTTCGTATGGTCACAAGGTTACAAGCTTAGCTTGTTGAAACCTAATATTGGTGCGTGACATGGTTCGTGAGTACGTTCATGCTTGAAATTGCCAAGTTACATTGCGTAACCAGTCTAGAATTTCAGATCGTCACTCCACGCACGCGACTCGAAGCCGTATCAAGATTCTGTAATTTTCACATCTTCAGACATTAATTGTAGGACGTTTGCATCATTGCCATAGGTCTTGACCATGATTGGCTGCCACAAAGAGGAGCGAAATGACCTTTAAAGCCGTGTAGGAATCCATGCCCAAGTGGATAGATAGCATGGTCCAAACTTTGGTTAATTTGTGCATTACGTGGATTTGAGAGAGCCCGGAATGCGCAAGGCCCGCGGCTACTCAGCAGCTGCAGCGCAGTCCTCCACTACTCATACCAACCTTGGAATGCTACGTGTAAGAGCCACACCGGACTTACTTGCGACTTTGCGCATGGATTGAAAAACTTCGACAGAGTTTGCCCGATCCAGCAACGTATGTCAGAATCGACTGTCAGCACAACGGGCCGATTGTACTCTAGAGTTTGCGAAATAGCTTTGTTGTGCACATTGATACCATGTAGTCTGATCATGATATGGCCATATGCACGAACACGCGTGCCTGGATGACATCCCAAGCCACTTTTACGACCAAGACGGATGTGAATGCCCATCATTTAAAGCCACGCGGACACACACATGAGGCTTCCAAGCAGTTGCTCGATCTGCCACATCGCATCATGATCAAGTTCCCCATCGATTGCAAGTCAGCTCTCACACTCGGCATATCTTGAAGGGAGGGGCTAGTGCATTTTCATTTGTGCAGAACGAAACATGGATCGCTCGTACGGGATGACCACTGTCTGTCAGTATAAACCATACCGCCGATAACACGATTGCCTCGATCGGCAATGCGGCTCTCCTGTGTGAGTGGCACATGGTTGCGTGTATTATTGTCACAAGCGGACTCCGTGATTCGTTAAACAAACAGATGCCGAACGCGCGAATCATCCAAGCATACGAGACTTTCTCAACTCGGTATAGAGTGCAAGCGTACAGATGGTCTGGAACCCGCAGGTATGCATTTGTGCCGGAATATCCTAGAACGTTGATTAGTGGACTGGCAAGACAAAAGAGTTACTGTAAACAGGTGGCATGTGTTCACTCGTGGCCACATGTGCGAGGAATTTCTTTACACAACATTATGGAGCGAGGGAAAAACAAGGAACACGTCCGGATCGTCGACTATTTCGGTACCCGCTTGCAGTTGAACAACTACAATGTGACAAGACTCAATTTTTGCCCGATACAGCCACTATGGCAAAACACAAGTTTAATTGGATGAAGCAGATTGACACGAGCACCGGCGCAAGCCTTTTACCAAGCTAAAGATGAATTAAGCACGGATACGAAGTCGGAAAATCCAGTAACACCTGTTATTCAGCAGACCATATGCATCACAATCAAGTGCAGATCAGGCTATATTCTTGGACAAGAAGGAGAACGGGCTGCTACAACACGGTCACGGATATGCGAGGCACGGCGGTGTTTGATGTGCAGCGGCGTGCACACTGGCGACTTCCTCACAGCCTCTCCTGCGCTGTATCGCCAAGTCCATTAAAAGTTCTTGTAAGTGCCCAGGTGTTGCCCGCCGTGGCTCACTGCTTGGTGCTGGAGGACGAGCATCCCGCACAGCCCGGCCATCTGGGACATGCGAGCAAGGCAGATGTGACCTCGGAAAGAGAAGCGCAAGGCGGCAATGATCAGTGCCCATTCGCGTTCCAGATTGTGCCTCTGTCATCCGGGATGACCCTTTACCGATCATGGCCATGGATCGGTACAGGTAGCTAGCTGAGCAGGTATGAAACTGACCTTGAACATACTTCTGTCCGATTCATTGCGATACCAGGTTTGTGCTCCGCGTTGCTTGTCGTAATTGCCGTCGATGCAGCCAGTCGAGGCCCTCTTATTGACCAATCATAAGCGCGAGAGATGAAAAAGGGTCGGAAGGAGGGGACTTGGGCGCGCGGCACTTTCACCTCCGTTTGCGATGGATGATCCCTACATTCTGCTTTTTGGTACGTCTGCAAAGGCTGCCCCGAATGACAAGCTCGAGCTCTCCGGCACCACCACCACTAGCAGCGAGCACACCTGCTGCACTCAGTCGCCCGCGGCTTCTCATCTTCCGCCGCCACAGTTTTGCCAATCCCGAACGAAAAAATTGGTGTCCAGGTCCAATTGTGTCGCCCGTACTCGTACGTGTGTGTTGTGTCTGCAGCCCGCCCCTTGCCCACCACCACATTCATCATCACGCTCCTCCCCGGGGCCCATCTGGGCAGCAGGCGGAGACGCAAAGCCCACCCGGTTCCGCAGATGCCGAACATGTTCAAGGGGGGGAAAAAGAGTCTCCTGAGCCCAGCCCGGCACCCACGCCGGCCCTGCAAACATTTCTCTAAATTGCTCGCACGCTCACGCGCCGCGCTCGCTCTCTGCCCTTCCCCCCAACTCCGTGCTTGGTACTCAGCTGAAGCCGATCAGCCCCCCGTTTGACTCAA
Source organism: Taphrina flavorubra JCM 22207 (assembly GCA_000836175.1). NCBI lineage: Eukaryota > Fungi > Ascomycota > Taphrinomycetes > Taphrinales > Taphrinaceae > Taphrina > Taphrina flavorubra. The sequence goes on along the minus strand of DF819254.1, from coordinate 172,223 downwards.
CTCTGACAAACAGCGCCACCATCGCTCATCGAAACAGCCCCAAGACCGCGCCACCAGCGGTCTTGCCTACGCAAACTCTACCGACAATGTGTCAAACTTACCATGCTCAAAGAGCCTTTCTTGGCCCAGTCGCTGGACGAGACAGACATAATACCTAGCTAGCTAGTCGACCACTGCTGGTTCGCCGCCAGTCTCACCCTCGAGTCGGACAGCTCAGCAGAGCTACTTCTAGTCTGTTTCTTTTATACACCACACGCTCTGCTGGCAGAAGCAATTTCCAGATTAGAAGTGCCTACTTCAGAAGGGCAACATGTCTGACATATGAATCGTACACCCAACTTGCGGTGCTCCTTGGTCTGCTGCGCAGTCTCCTACACGCCGCTTCCTGCCTCGCAACCTCAGAGTCGATCACAATAAAAGAGGGAACTTACAAGGATACGGACAACCAATGCAATGACTCGACGCACGAACACCGGACTCATGACTCCTCCATACTCATCGGATATGCTTGACCATTACACGCCATCATGCAAAAGCAATTCTTGCATCTCAGATCTCTGTGCTCAGGTGAGTCAACCAGGATCATGTACGCTGAATAGCAAGCTGACTCTGTCGATGTAGACTGTGTGTTTTCTCTGGTTCGAGTCGCTACCTACCCTGCACGAAGCTGCTACAAGCAATTACCCTCATCACACACGCACACCAGGTATAGACAACATGGCCAAGCCTGAGTTCATAAAGTGGACCAGGGACGTTCTCAGTACCACACAGGTCTCTACCAACGTGGTCATCCTGGCAATGCTGTACATCTACCGTCTCAAGATTGGGAATCCGAGTGTCAAGGGCAAAGCAGGCAGCGAGTACAGGCTTCTGACTGTGGCTCTCATGCTTGGCAACAAGTGTATGTCTTTCCTCTTTGGCCAGTACATCTTACTGATTTGTGTGATAGTTCTCGACGACAACACCTACACAAACAGAACCTGGGCTGATGTGACCAACATTGCTGTCAAGGAGATTCACCTGATGGAGGTCGAGTTTCTGTCCAACATGCGTTACCAGCTCATGGTCACAGTCGAAGAGTGGCAACAGTGGTTGTATCATATCAATCTCTTTGTTCGCTACCAGCAGAAACAACAAGTAATGTGCCAGATCACGCCTATGCCTAAAGGTCTCCCCTCTCCTCCAGTCGTCTTCGAACATGGATCATACATACCTATGCATGGCTTCAACTATTCGACCCCTCAACTAGATCTCCCACCACTTGCCCGTGGCAGAAAGCGAAGTCTTGGAGACGCTCAATTTCCAGACGTGTATAGCATGCTTCCTCCTCACAAAAGGATGCTGTCGCAACCAAGCACTCCTCATGACAATGATGATGCTGTGTCTCGCTCTAGATATCCTGGCTCAAGCAGTCGTTACGATACGTCTCCATCCCGTCACCAACAAGTGCAAGCCTCGCTGTCACGCAATCTACCTCTACCACCCCCGAATACAGGCAAGTTTGCCGTGTCAACTACACCCAATTTCATGTTTCCACAATACCAAGGCACGTCGCATAACAGTTCTCTTTCTCCTTCACACTTGCAGATTCATCACCCTGCTGATGGGAGTTCTCCAACAACATCTTCAATCTCGCACTTCTCCAGCCACAGTCATGGTCCTGCACTTGGCTATTCTCCAACATCTTTGGCGCTACAGCACCGCAATTCTCCTTATGCTCCGGTGCAACCTGTGCAGAGACTGGTGGGTAAATATCAGCCCATCTTCAATCCTTTACAGGTAAATCCACAAACGAAGCAGTCGCTGTGGTACAATCAGGTGTCTGCAGGTGTGCAACAGCCTATTTACCATGGCAAGGTTTCCCTGTCAGCTCAGGCTTCACCTTACGGACGACCTGCTAGACACTAGAAACCGTTCGGAACGTTTCCCGCCTGCCGATGAAACTCTTTTCCCAAGTCGTCAAGAGCCGTTGGCGGCGTCCTTCGGCACAATTTGGGTTTGAGACATCCCGATACACGCAAATTCGGTCGCGACCGCGCTTTCGGACCTCTGCATGCATGTGACACGTCAAGCAGCATCTGCGGCCCCACTGTTCCTTTTTGGGAAAAGTCGGCATATTCTGGCAAGGTCGCAATGAAATCAACGACCAAGACACCCAAGCTGATGCAGGACGCAGGCAACGCAGGGCTGTAGACTTGTGCAGTCTTCCAGCATCATCTGCTGGCTTGCTATTGCTCGTGCATTGCAAAAGCTCGCGCACAATCGCCCAGCTACAATCTTAACGAATCTCAATCTTTTAATGGCGCGCTCCTGTAAAGACGCGAATGTCAATGACCATACTTAGAGCATAGTAAATTGAGCGACTATTTCCAGACAACTATGCAACGCATACCATCTTCATGTTGATGCTCAGGAGCCCTTTTTATACACGCAGGACAAGGGAGGTCACGGGGCGTGCAATTATAGATGGCTTTTCAGCCCCATCTCATGTCGGCCCGAAATGAGGTGTCAGCCGTCGTGCATTTGTATGAACAACTTGAAGATTGAGACTTTAGCAATTCACCCAACTAAACAACCAGGCCTCTTACCAGTGGAAAGTCAAGTTGTCGTATGTCGACGTATGTTCGCTCACACACCAAGTCAGCTCCCGCCGCACGTACTCCAATTCGAGTTTCGCTGCCATGAATGCTAGGCATTAGGCACTGGACAAGTCGCAGAATTCACCGGATGTGCCGTCATCGGATCTGTCACCCGCCAACAACACGCAAAAGCTCGGCGCCGGTGAAGCTTTGGTCGCTCTCAAGTTCAATCGAGGTGTTTAAACTGTATGGCTTGAAGACGACTCCAGAGGGCTTGACGACGTAAAGCTGGCTTCAAAGACAGACGACGATGTACGAATATTTCACGGTTTCGTGAAGTTGACACGAATTCGCATGGCTGTGCACAAATCTCTTTGCAGCTTTGGGCGAACCTTGCACGGCTTCACGGACTGTGCACTGATTTTCCACGGCGTTGCGAATTTCGCACGAACCTTTGCGGCTTCGTGAAGCTAGTTGAGTTGGATTCCCCGGCCGTTCACGAATCTTTACGGCTCAAGACGGCTGCGCAGCTGCGCAATCGCCCCATCTTTACACTTCAGTTCGATAACACGAGCTATGACGAGACTTGTATCGGGCATACAAGCCCAGCTGGTACATTGCGTTCCAGTCTGGCAAAGCTCTGTTTTGTAGATCATTGGCCGATAGGCTAAGACTATGTCAGAGACCAAATCGGGAGTAGCACTGGGTAGGTGGACTTCGCCCGGGAGATGATGATCCTTACTGTGGGAATTACCCCTTCGAAGTCCCCCATGTCATCAGCAGTCCGTCCTCTCCTTAGTCATTGTGTCTGGACTGTGGCAGTCGAGACCGGGACGAATGGATATCCGGTCTGCGCTAACCCTCAATCGCTGCAGGAACCCAAAAAGTTCCTGTATGTGGACAGCGGCAAGGCCACCTCTTTCAGGATTATGGCAGACTGGAACACCTTTCTGTGGTCCCAAGAAGGCCCAAATTCTGTGCAAGAAGCACAGGAATTCGGGGATGTCTTCGAAGGTAGACCGAAATGGCGAACTCGAGCCATGGCCTGGGAGGACATTTACATGGATGTCATACGCGAGAATTCGGCCATGCCAAGCGCAATCTACGCCTGGCATATTGAGGGCCTGAAGCTGGCCAGACAAATCAGTCTGACGACGAAAAGGCCGACATTATATGGACCCTGCGAGTCACTCGACGTGGGGGTCGACTGGACCGACAAAACCCGTGTCAACCAAGTCTTGACGCGCCTTTTGGTCGACCTGGCCCTACAGTCTGACACAGGCCTGCCGGGGCTGAACAGCTCGAGTAGCGGCCCACGGGAGCCCGACTCTGATGAGCTCGTAGCCGATGTCACCGAGCTCTCCATCTGAACTTGTCAGAGCAAGTACTTCAAGATCTTTGACAAGCACAGGCATTCAGTATAATCATAGCTATGCTCATGACATCGTTTTCTGTGCTAGACAATCGAAAGTCTCTGTCACTATGTATTGTATATAAGGAATACAGCCAGAATTGGCAAGCCATCAAGACAGCGCACACAAAAGGCTTGAACAGCCTAAATTCACTTCGGGCCGAGATGAACACAGCTGGTTGTTGACTAAATTGCTTGTAAGAATTACGTAGATGTTGAGGAGTGCATCAACCCGCACAACCACACAACAGAAACTCTTGCTGGCAATCCACAAATGTCGTATGTCGACCTTTGTCCGGTTACAGTCAAGGTGCATCGTCGCTGCATGTACCGCGGCACGAGGCATTCCTAGGTCGTGCCGGCCGATTCTTCATCACGGTAACGGACGACGGAGTAACACCACGATCACGACCTATCCCACTACTACCACGGACATCCGCAAGTCGAGCATCATCATGTCGAAGATTGATGCGGGACAGATCGAATCTGATGATTGGACTCGATTGGCCGTCGACGATATTCCCTCAAAGTCACTGGACACGCCGGAGGATCGGTTGCGGGTATTGATTCTGTACGGTTCGCTGCGAAAAGTATCGTACTCGCGTTTTCTAGCGCACGAGTTTGGGCGCCTGTTGACGGTGCTGGGAGCGGACGTACGCGTCTATGACCCGACGGACTTACCGATCAAGGACGAGACGAGCACGGATCATGACAAGGTGAAGGAGTTGCGGGACTTGGCGGTGTGGAGCGAGGCACAGGTCTGGGTGAGTCCCGAGCAGCACGGCACGATGACGGGCGTGTTTAAGAATCAAATCGACTGGATCCCATTATCGCTCGGGTCAGTGCGTCCGACGCAGGGCCGGACGTTGGCGCTGGCACAGGTCAATGGTGGTTCGCAGTCGTTTAATTGTCTGAACCAGCTGCGCATCCTCGGCCGCTGGATGCGATGCTTCACCATCCCGAACCAGAGCAGCATTCCCAAGGCGTGGACGCAGTTTGATGCGGCAGGCAGGTTGAAGGACACTGGGTTCCGCGAACGCGTCGTCGACGTGGCCGAAGAACTCTGGAAGATGACGTACCTGCTCCGGCCGGCGCGCGACACACTCGACGACCGGTACTCGGAGCGCAAGGAGACGCGCGAAAGGGGCAGGTTGCAGTCGCAGGCCGAAAAGGAGGCCGCACTCGATGCCGTCAAGGCCCAGGCGGACAAGAGCGTCGCCGCTGTCAATGGTGAGATGGACGGTCATGGCCAAACGGTCGCCAGCACGAATGCCGAAAAGGTCGAGTTGTATCAGCCCGATGTCGGCGGCGATAAGCACGCCCCATCCACCAAAGTATCATAGAGACATTGTCGCATCCCATCTATACATCTATACACACATCTAGAACTAGAATTACAATATACAGTTTCTTGGCATTATACTCCAGATAGAGAGAGCGATTACCGTCTATACCGCACGCCATTGCCCATGGCTTTATCCGTGCCGCGTTGGGAAGCGATATACCCGACCCAACGACGGACGTCGTCGCGGGCGAGTAACTTGTCGACGGACCCGTAATCGCGTCCCAGTTCGCGGTGATCGGGCACCAGGGCGTGGACTTGTGTGTGGCAGGGGCGACAGAGCATGGCCTGCACCAGTGCCAAGTCGGCCTTTTTCGTCGTTCCTGTCCCCATCGTCCCCACAGTACCACTCTTGAGCCCACTATTGTGATTTCGAGTATCGCGAAGTTCGTCGCCGCCGGGCAAGTCCGACAGGAGGTGCCGGTGTTTCGCGAAATAGGCGTGCGTCGACCTCGGGATCAAGTGGTGCACGGTCAAGGGCATCGATCGCCCACACAACTCGCACTCTGTCGCCTTTTTCGCCTTCCTCCGCCGGCTCGCGTCCTCGTCTTCGTCGTCGTCGCCGGTGTTGGTCTGCAATTGGACGTACCGCTCGATCACGGTGGAGGTGAAAAAGGACCACGATGTGGTGGTTGGCAGGAGTGGTGATAATTGGTCGATCAGGAGGAGTGTCAGGGGGTGATGGTCCAGGTCGCTGAGGGAGCGATGCACGTCCGTCGCATGGACGGGGATATCGGCGTGACGGAGCGATGTGACGAGAGAGTCTACGGTTTCGGGCAAGAGGTCGAGTGGAACTGCGTCGGTCCCGCCGTCGTCACTATTATCCAATTCGGTCAGGGCAAAAGTGAGGGATTTCGTCCAGTGGTCTTGATTGAATGCCTCAATCTCATTGGACATGTACCAGCACTGCTCCCTTGTATGTCTATACCCTAGAGACTAGATGTATGTCCGGAAAGTATGTCTTGTGTCCTTTAGTTCACTATCATTACCGTACATGTACAAAATTCATGTACGTAAGAGGATGGCACAAGATTGTTCGGGATGTGGCGCTGCCGCCGCATCTGAATGCATCTCACGGCGCAGGATCTCGGGAACTTTTTGCACGTCGACTTATAATTATGGTCATTCATGATGAAAGGTATCTGCGCAACGTATATCCTTCACAAACACCGGCAGAGCTGAGCAGCTAAACTCTGGTCTTTGAAGCAGGGGAATATCATGTTTTTCTAAGGGACTATGAACAAGGACATGTATGCAGCGCTAATATTAACCTTTCTTTTTGCAATCTGCAAACCTCGACATCTAAGCACCCTTGGTGTCCAGGATCTTCGTTACGAGACCGGTTCCCACTAGAGTATGTCAGTCTGAAGTTCTTCACAAATGTTTTATGGAATATTCTTACCAGTCTTTCCTCCTTCGCGGATGGTGAAGCGCGATCCTTGCTCAATGGCCATTGGGTGAACCAATTCACAGCTGAGGTCAACAGTGTCACCCGGCATGACGAGCTCGCCCTCTGGTGCACCCTCCTTTCGTGTGAGGACAATGGTGACGTCGGCAGTCCGGATGAACATCTGAGGTCGGTAGTGGTCAGCGAATCCGGTTCTTCGACCACCTTCGTCCTTTGTCAAGATATAGAATGATGCTTCAAACTTCTTGTGTGCCTTGACAGTGCCTGGTGCAGCAATGACCATTCCTCGTCGGACCTGCTCGCGCTTGATTCCTCGCAAGAGTAGGCCGCAATTGTCCCCAGCAGTGGCTGCATCCAATTCCTTCTTGAAAGCCTCCACGCCCGTGATAGTTGACTTGATGGCAGGTCCGAATCCGACAATCTCGACATCAGCGCCCTTCTTCAGCGATCCTCGCTCGACTCTGCCCGTGACAACTGTTCCTCGACCTGAGATGGAGAAGGTGTCCTCACAAGGCATGAGGAAAGGTTTCGCCAAATCTCGTTCTGGGACCGGAATGTATTCGTCAACGGCAGCCATGAGTTTGATGACAGCATCTTCTCCAATCTCCTTGTCGCGTCCCTCTAAAGCGGCTAGGGCAGAGCCCATGATGATCGGAGTTTCTTCACCATCATAACCATACGTGCCCAATAATTCTCGCATTTCCATTTCGACTAGCTCCAACATTTCCTTGTCATCGACGGCATCGACCTTGTTGATAAAAACCACAAGGTTTGTCACACCAACCTGTTTGGCAAGAAGCAAATGCTCTCGCGTCTGAGGCATCTGACCATCAGTGGCTGAAACAACGATGATTGCTCCATCCATTTGTGAGGCACCAGTGATCATGTTCTTGATATAATCGGCGTGACCGGGACAGTCAACATGAGAGTAGTGGCGGTTGTCGGTCTGATACTCTACGTGAGCTGTGGCGATCGTGATTCCTCGAGCCTTTTCCTCTGGGGCTTTATCGATCTGGTTGTAGTCCATAAAAGTTCCACCACCTTTAGCAGAGAGCACCTTCGTAATCGCAGCAGTCAGAGTAGTTTTGCCGTGATCAACATGGCCAATAGTACCAATCTGACAGACATTAGCCACAAGGACCATACACTTCCTTCAACAAATTACATTGAGATGCGGCTTTGAACGATCAAAAGTGGCATAATTGCGTGCGGGACGAACTGAGTTGTGAGTCGATTTCTTCGTACATAAGAGGACTTCGCACGTATTCCTGTAGATCGTGTGCATGGTACAAATGCTACACATCAGATTAGCTGTGCGCCCTGAGAGTCGGTGTCAAAGAACTTACAAGGAGTGAGCGACTTGGTCACAGACCTCGCCAGTCCGAGCAAAGAATTCTTCATCCTGCTCGATCTGCGAATGACGATTACCGCTTGGATGAGTGAGTCTAAAAGCAATGGTCAAATTATGTCTGAGTAGTGTCGAGTAAGATGTGAATATGCAACGATTACGGTGAGCACTCAATCTTCCCAAATTTTCGAGGCGTCTGTGGACAATCTCTTAATCTCTGTCCGGTCTCTATACGGGATCTGCGAGTGATGCACATCGATTGGCTGAGCAAATTAAGCGGCGTTGTGTTGGCTGCCGAGTGGCTGAGAGGTTGAAGATGGGCAACTTTCACTGGTTCGTTTGCGTGTGTTTTCGAAGTCGACGATCGATGTTGCAAACGTAGATCCACTACAACACTGGTACTGGCCAGACACTAGAGTCCTGTCGTTAAAAACTCAGTGTAGCGCGTCTCATTCATCGGCAGGCTCACCACACAGTCGTTTTTGGGCGAATCGGGTCTTAGCTGATACGAAGTCAGTCACTAGCGGCATAATCTTATGTTCTCGACTCGCGACACGGACGTGCCACAACAACATACTCACCAAAGGAGATCTTTCTCACACAACGTACGCAGTTCCTTCGATAACGCAACATCGAAACTCGCTTTTTCGCACAAGTCCGACAGATCGGCACGGAGATCTATCTCAGGGCCGAGAAGCGTGTCATCCCTGAGTAGTCGACAGGAGCTGTCAAATGTGGAACAAGACACATCTCTCTTCCCGGCATATACGCTGAATGCGTCCTCCACCGCAGTCTCTGAAGATGGTAAGGATGGCGACAGTAGGCAGTCTGCAATGAGTCCCCTGGAACGATCAGACACGGCGCAAAAATCAGAGAACAGCGAGAATGAGTGGAGGTTGTCAAGGGAAGCACGATCGAAAAGCATGCTGAGCACGAGGGAAGACAGTATGTCCTCAGTCAGTAGTGTGAGCTCGAAATGGTACAAGAGACTTCACAAAAACGGGTCAGCGAATCGTCTGTCAAAGGCAGTAGACACGGCAGAAGCAGCTAACAATCAACCAACTGGAAAGTTGTTCAATCCGTTCTCACGCAGGCGCTCTGTACCAGCTCTTGCCGCAAAGCCCAGTCCTACCATTCTTGGTCAGTCAGCGACGCAAGCAATCGAGATTGGTGGTCACTCGGCAAATGCCTCCACACTCTTGCCAAGCGATCTCTTACCAACACAACCGATAGAGATACCTTATATAGTGGATGCTTGCATTGCATGGCTGTTTACGAATCATGCAGACCTGACTCCTGGTATATTTCGCGTCAACGGATCAAGTCAAGCAATCAGAACCATTATCGATCACTTTTCAACGGGCTGTTTGCGCATGCCTCTGGAGGATATTGTTTTACCGGCGAAGCAATTGATTAGTGTTCATGATGTGGCTTCATGTCTCAAGAAATTCTTGGTTCTTTTACCCGGAGGTCTTCTGGGTGAAACAGTCTTCGATCACCTCAATACCATGACGCAAAGTGCCGACAAGCTAGTGCCCGAGGTCATCGGCAAGGAAGCCTCCGAAATCTTGAAAACCATATCCGAGCGGCCACGATTCAATACCGCGATTGTCCTTCTCTCATTCTTGCACCACATTCACAGGCAAGCTGCACAGGATGTCGTTGAAAACCCTCCCAAGCAAGAGTCGGGATACATGAATGCCTTTTCCCTTGGAATAGTCTTTTCGCCGACATGTCTAGGGAGTCGAGCAGGTTCAGCAGACATGCTTCGAAGCACGACATCACAATCAGAACAGTCTGTGCAGAGCGAAAGCACTCCTATTGAGGAGGCTGTAGCCGTGGCACGGGCCGGTGCCAAAGTCATGCAATTACTCATCTCTTCGTGGCCGGAGATATCGAGGCACATGTCAGATGATGCTGACGAAGTTGATGGTTATAAGGACGACAATGTCTCACTTCTCGATGTTGTAAGTCATCGGCGTGATACGGAAGAGCCAGAACCACGCAATCAATTGCACACGATTGTCGATAGTCCCATCAAGGCCCGTCAAAATGGCACGCGAACGCACGACCGTTCGGAGAGCAACGTCACAGTGACGATGAAGGGAAAAGAGAATGACAGCGAGAGCGCCGTCATGCTCAGGGACGCGCAGATAGACTTGCTGAAGGCGAGAATAAGACAAGCAGAGATTGAGCGGGATGATGCCATCACCAACCTGCGGCAACAAGAGTCTGAGAATGCCAAGTTATTCACGAGAAATGTTCTGCTCGAGCGAGAGAACAAGACGCTGAGAACAAAGAAATGGGCGTCATGATCGAACCGCAGTCGTGGTCGTGTGGCACGGGATAGTGATCCGGGAATAGCTGCACAAGAGGGGTCCCGACAGATGAGTCTCGAGACTTGTATAAAGTTCAATATCGAGAAATTGAGGTCAGACCGGTCTACCTCATTCGAGCATACAGACATACCTACTGACGGACGATCAAAGATGATCATGCCGGCCAGAAGATCCTCTATTGGCTCAACCAGCACCATAACAACACGGTGGCTAAGCGGAGCTGACTGCCCAGGTGCAGCTGGTCTCGACACTGGCCATCTGCGGCAGCTACGAGACTGCAGGCTCGGCACCTGCTGGGCGGACACACCTGCACCGCACAAGCCCGAGGTCGAGGGGGAAAATTATGTTGCAAGTAGAAAATCCAATTGGTGGACAAAGGACGAAAAGCCACCAGATCATGGCGCGTGGCTCAGAGAAAGCCTGCAGCACTTTTCCCAGCTTCCAGTTCTCCAGCTCGCAGTAATGGACAACTCGACCGTTATCGCGCCGGCGAGATGTGCGGCTGATCAACCTGGAACCTGGAATGGTTGCACAAATTGGAGGCGGCCGCATGTAAGCCCCTTTGGGGAACACAGAAAGATGGTGGTAGCCACTCGGCGCAATCTCAACAGCCCTTGGAGTACCTGACTCCGATCTCTTACCTGTGGGCGTATCTATAGCTATACCGGTACCTACCACCGATACTTTGGTACAGCTGGCGTTGGTCACGATTGCGCAATTCATGATCCCGAAGAGTCCTTTGTAAGGTTGTCTGTCACTTTTACAGTCACAATCGATCGTTCAATCACCCAATGGATGGAATGGATCGAGCTCTTCCCTGAACCCTGCTAAGATGATGGTCAGGCACTTGATCTACTGTCTTCTTGACAGATATCTGGGATGCGAGATTGGCAGCGAGAAGGCTGTGCAGACCGTGCTACATAGCAGCAACCCTTGAAAGGTTGTGCCTATGCGCTTGCTAATCGTCAAGACGTTGCCAGAGAAGGCCACGACAATCCCTATCCAATGTGTATAGATCTTCGGAAAAGCACCACCACCACTACTCGAGTTACGTATACCTGTGGCCCTCCACCACCACCAATAATTACCTGGTGTGCTGGCCACTTTTCGACGAGCCGTTACCGATAGACCGGATGTGCAGTGGAAGAAAATACCTGCACCTCGAGGTGGGCCGGCGAGAAGTGATTGATCAACTTGCACTTCGGTCTGTTGGCCATATTGGTGGTCACGGCTAACCACCACAACGATAAGTCGTCGAATTTCTAGCGAGGCTCATATGCATATGGGAGACCACTTGGCAGCACCAATGAAAGGGCTGCCTCATACTCTTGCTTAGCGCTTCCGACGACCGTTCGGCACACTTTGGCAGCCAAAATTAAGAGTTTCTGTGAAATGGGCAAAGAACAAGGCAGCACATCAGCACGTTTGCACGCCTTTCCTTGATTTCCCAGCACTGAGAGGTGGAGGAGTGGAAGCAAGGAGAAGGAGAAGCAGTATTGCCCAAGAAGGAGAAGAGAGCCGAACACAAAGGGGGAAAGGGAACGGGCAGGAAGAAGAGGAGGAGGGGGTGAAGAAGGGAAAGATCTAAGAGGGGAAGGAAGGTGTGGATGCAATGGACGGCCGAAGGGGCAAGAAACAAGGGAAATCTTCCATGGCTCAACAGCCCAAGACGAGGCAGCACCCGACTCAACAGCTTGGGCGAGCGATTGATGGCAGTTTTTAGCTCGGCACACGTGTCGCCACCCATCAGCCATATCTCATTGTGGCGCTGCGCCTCTGCTGCCTTCCCGGGGGCGATGTGCCGGTTGGTGGCGCATCTCTTGCCTGTTGGTGTCTCTATTCTGTCCATCGATCACCTTCGTGGTATCCTCCATCTCTGGGGACTGACTTCTGTCCCCCTGTCTTCCTGCCGTCCATCCTGTCTTCTCCTAGTACCAGTTTGTGGGTCTTTGTCTCGTCAATTGCCACAAGGTCAAACTCGTTCACCACTGGGAGCAAAGGGGGAACAGAAGGGAAAACGTACACCACAAAAACGGTTAAGGAACAAGTCTGTCTCTCTCCTTTGCTCGTCATCCCTTCTCCTCCATCACCTCGACCCCTCTCTCTGTCTCTCTCTCGACACCACTCGCTCGCTCGATCGTTCAATCTCCTCTTCTGCCGACTTTGTCCAACGACGACCGTTGGACCGACTGCCCGTCATCCAATACTTCCCTTTTGGGACCTTAACCAGGACTTGCCAAGGATGTCCTTTCAACACATTCTCTGAGCCATCGACCGAGTCCTGAAAAAGAGTCTCATTGTCCTTGAGATTCTGTTGAGTCAGCCAAGTCACTCTCTCGACATTCTAGTCTCTCCTTTACGCTCCAAGTCGAATCCGTTACACAGACTTTTCACTCAAATCCCCGGTGCACACTCTGAGATCTTGGCTCTATAATCGTTGTAGAGCACCGATTGACGATACATCAACGACACTCCCGACACTGAGCAAGTACCAGTCAAAATGTCTCTCTTCGATGCAATGACGTCGTGTTCGAACGCCGAGTCAGGCAAGGCTCGTCTTTCGCCTGCAAGGCAGAGGCAAGCACGAACATCGAGAACGTCTCCCAAGATTCAAGACAAGTACTCGCAGTCTAGGCCACGGAATATACTGTTGCCCTCATTAACAACACCCGTGGTTGACCTTCCGCAGGCCATCTCGACTCCTACCTGGGACTCTCTCTGGAACAAGTCTGGTAGCTTCAATGACGCCATGCTCACACCCCTAGGCTCTCCCGATGGAGTCTATGCAAGCTTCTGGGGAGGCGAGGGTTCCGTGGTGAGCTCGACCTCGTCGTGTGACAGTAAGGAGAAGTCTCTTGCTCGTCAGCGTGCTCGAAGGCTCGAGCGACCCTTTGTCGGACTTCCGAAGGATGCCCGTGAGAAGTGCATGAGTGTCTCGTTGGTGGTGGGTGCCGACGGCGTGGCTCAAGTACAACGGGAAGAGGTCGAGGTCGAGTTTCTCGAGTATCAAAAGGAATTGGGCACCAGCAGCAGTGCCTCTCTGATGCGACGAATGGTTTCGAGCGCGGGAAGTGACATTTCGATGTCCAAGACATTTCACAACATGTCATTGGTGAACAGCACGCGTGGTGAGGTACTCGTACGCTCTTCCTCCCAACAGACCGACCTAAGTCATTCCTTGCCATTGACGCCAAGTACGGCCGACAACATCAAGTTTGTGTCCCCATCACATCTAAAGAGGGATGACAGCGGCTCCATGCGTCGATCTGTCTCACTCTTGCCGACGCCCGAATCCTGTCGGTGGGACGACTCGGACTCGGAGGCCGACGAAGGTCTCGTCTCGACGGAAGCTCAGCACGACGATGCTCAGTTTGCGGTCCAGAAATTGTTTGATCGCAAGCAGGGCAAGGCCGTACAGGGCTTCCTCGGGTCAAACATGCCGACGAGTCCCATGGCCGCACCACGCATCTCGTCCAACATCAACACCTGCAGTGCTTGCCAGATTGTGTTTCGCTCGAGCTTTGCCCTGGCGAACCACACGCCAAAGTGTTCAGTCAAGCAAACGCCTTTCGCCTCGACCGATTTCTTCGAATCGCTGGACATGTTTGGCCTCCCGGACGACCTCGCCTTGATGGGGGCGGCGACGCATCCGACGATCGCTCATGTACAAGAGGACCTCCCGCCACTGCACTTTGGCAGTCTCCTGGAACCCGTGGCGCTCGAGGACGACTATGCATTCTGCACCCTCGAACCGCTGTCATCGTCGTCCTTGTCGTCGTCCTCATCACTGAAGCGCTCCCGGTTCAGTCGTTTTCCACCGATACCCACCACGCCCACGCGCAGCAAGAGTCTCTCGCAACTGTCGACCCTCAAGAAACGTCAAAAGATGTCCTCTTGACGGGGTTTTCCCATTCTATCAAAATCTTTCCATCGATAAACATCATTTCTCAATTTCATACGATACACCACTTGTAAAGTCTCTGTATGTCGAGGTCTTGTGTGCTAGGGCTTTCTCGAAAATTTCACTATACTTGCGCAAAAAGCGATGGCAATTTCACAAGTGGGCTCAGAAGGGTTCTCCAATCTCGAATCCGTCCGATTTTATTGTAGATAGTAGATTATCCATCATGCAAAAAAAAAAAAAGAAGACCTTCCTCTAGTTGACTTGGTCGCATGGTCGCTCGTTGACTTTTGTGTTCGTGCATGCTGGCTCGTGGATTATTTCCTGTGAACGGTGCATGCAATTTGGCCATGGGTATCGCAGACAAGATTTTGCCCCCCACAAAATTCCGGGGAATCAAGCCACGATTTTCTGTTTTTGAAACAACAAAGTGCCGCCCGGCTGGCAAGACAACGAATGGGGGCTCCCCTTGTTCTGAATTATTTCCACGACTTTGAAGTATTGTATCGTAACTTTGATTCCGCTCTCACCACAAATCACTCTATTGTGCGTCCGTTTTCATTTTCACGTACTCTTTTCAATTGACCGCCAGAACTCAGTTTTCGCATCTAGGTACACTCTCGCGTCTTCACCGGATCGCGACGGGCCAAAGCTTCGAAACTAAATATCGATAATTGAACTTGCGACTCCGTGGTGTCGAAGTAGAGGAAGTTTGAGTGGTTTCGTGTTTTTTTCTTTTTTTTTTTTGGATATACGACCCGAGAAAGGAATAGAGATGGGCTCGAATACGGGATTCGGGCTGGGGTTCACGTTATTGGCGTCCCTCGGAGCGCTCTACTACTTTCGACGTACGCAATCCAAACTTTCCGCCCTTTCGATGGAAATGGACGAGTTGGACTGATTTTGGTGTCTAGCGCGACCGTATGTGGAGCCTGTTGGTGTGACAGTAGATGATCGATTGACCCGTACGCGTGGTGGTGCGGCGACGTCGCGACGTACGATATATGATGGACGAGAGTCGTCATCGTCGTCCTAGTCTGGTGAGAGTTTTAAAGAATTGAGGATAATATTGATGGTCATGGGACGGGAAGGGGTATCTCGCGGGAAAGAGTAGTTGCTTCCTCGGGTGTGAGTAATTTGTCGTCGCGTAATGAGATGGCGTTCCAGGCGCGGCCGATGCGATAGAGCAGTAATCCATAAGCGTCGTCGCCGTCGTCTTTATCGTCCTCGTCACGGTCATTCTTGCGGTCACATTTCTCGCTGTCGGACCAATTGCGCCAACACCAAATGAGTTGCGCGTGATTGAGCCGTTGAATGATGCAAGCGGGGTGGAGTGCGTGATCGCCGTGTTGATGGCCATTACTTTCGCGGTGTCCCTTCATGGCCTGGAAATGCGACTCGTCCAGGACACGCACCAGTCGTCGTAGTACGTCTTCGGTGCTGTCGTGCGGTCGCGAGGGAAGGGATTGCATGATGCGGAAATACGGCAGCACCATGCCGTGCCATCGTCCGGTGGTCCCGCCCTCATCACCACAATCGTGATTGGCGGGACGCTCGTGAGCGCTCGTCAGGTACTTGAAGAAATCTTTCCAAAAGGCATCCCTTTGCACGGGCGACATGTCCCACGTCATACGTAGCGCGGGCGAACCGTAACTGAGAAACGTAGACAAGAAGCGATGCGTGAGGTCGCCATCGTTCTCGTCGTCGTCGTCATTGTTGCCTGGGCGGGTCGAGGTGCGCGCGAGTGCGCGATACGTCTTGAGAAAGGACTCTAATCGTCGCCCCGTGAGTGCGATTGACGTCTGATCGCGCCAAGCGTATAGAAACTCAGATTCGCAGAGACCCTGTAGGTCGACGCCATAGTAATTCGCGAGACGATTGACCACCACCAGACTGCGCAACTCTCTTGTCCGCTGCACGTATGTGCGCAACGTGGTGGCGAAATTTCCCGGGTGGTGAATGTACGCTTCGAATAGCAGGAGCTCAATGTCGTATGAAGAGCCCGCAAATGTCTCGATGTGAAAGACGTCCTTGTCGGCGTCCGCAAAGGCGCTGTCAAAGAGGGCATCAAAGTACGGAAATGTCTCGCGCAGTGCTCGCTTGTCTACGCTGATAGACTTTCCCGGTGTGCTCGAAAGTAATGTGATGTGCTGTGCCTGACTTGGTGATTGTGTCGTCGATGCAGCATCACTCGACTCTATGTCCACATGCATACGATGGCACTATAGATACCTCAAAAGAGTGTCTATGCAGATGCGTTTGTTATGATAAATCATTTTGCCATCCGCACGGTCATAATTGCGGAGCCGAGAACGGCCCGAAATGAGATCAGGCGCTAAACAACAAAATCCTTGGCTGCAGTGGCGTTTAGGCAGGATAGAATCGGTTGTCCAAAGCTATATCAATTGCAATGGATCCTTGCACAACATAGGCGCCTATTGTACCGTAATGAATTGGCCTTGAGCCTGGTTCTGGCAGTGAGAGCATCATGATGGGTCCTGAGGGCGACACGTTGGCAAACGACGCAATAGACGTCTCTGCCACAGTAGACCAGCTACGGGGTAAAGGACAATATGACCACACTTGGGCATT
This sequence comes from Taphrina flavorubra JCM 22207, assembly GCA_000836175.1. NCBI lineage: Eukaryota > Fungi > Ascomycota > Taphrinomycetes > Taphrinales > Taphrinaceae > Taphrina > Taphrina flavorubra. The sequence goes on along the minus strand of DF819254.1, from coordinate 155,303 downwards.
GACTAATGCTCTGCCTAGCTCAATTGACGGCCCTCAACATCAACGCCAAGGGCAACAAGGCTACCGTGAAGAAACGCCTGGCCGCAATCAAGAAACACGGCGTGTCGGCCGCCAATGGGGCACGACCACTGTCGAGGCAAGAAGTACTGCAGCGACACGAACAAAAGAGGAGGGACACGCCACTGGAGTACTTGCTCGTGATTGATTTCGAAGCGACATGCGACGAGGCCACCACTACGACGAAGGTTGGCAGAAATAAGTCCGGCAGTGACCACGACGGCCAATGTGCCGAAATTATCGAGTTTCCCATCGTGCTGGTGGACTTGAAGGCCTCGAAAATCGTCGCAAAGTCGTCGTGGCATGTTCGGCCATGTATTCGACCACTGCTGAGCGATTTCTGTACACGGTTGACGGGCATCACGCAGGAACAAGTAGATGCTGCACACGTCTTTCCAGAAGTACTCTTCCACGTCAATCAGTGGCTCGTGGACAACTGCACTGCTTTCCAGCCGCCCATCACATTGAATAATGTAGAGCTTGGAGAGGTGCTGGAAAGCTCGAGGCACGTCGAGGAGGCAAAATTAGAACTCAAAGGACCGAAGCACAGGATACGGAATTGGAGTATAGTCACGGATGGCAGGAGTGATCTAGAAAGCTTTCTTACCGATCAATTGAAGCTTTCACAACTGGACTTTCCTGATTGGACAGTTGGTCCCTATATCGACTCCCGAGCAGTGTTTGCATCTTTCTCCAAGATAGGTCGTGTGCCCTTGAGACAGCAGCTCCGGTTCCTGGGACTTGCATTCCAAGGTCAAGAACATTGCGGGCTCGACGATGCGGTCAACATTGCTCGGATAATGATCGAGATGAAGAGACGTGGGTGTCGCATGGCCGTCAACAGGTATATAGAGCCAGGTGAACGAGGTTGGTTGTACCAACGCAAAGCGGCATCGAAAAATGCAAGGTCCGATAATGAAAGCTCCCGAGTCTTGAGTACAAGGTGAACTATCAGCAAATATATCAGTGAGTCTTCCATGTCTTTAAGAAGGACTCCTTGTCGTCGATACCGAGGTTCGTCTTTGGGATCCTGCCAAGACGAGCCATCACGTCAGCAAATTCGCGTTCGACCTGTTGGCTGGTACCCTTCAGTCGACAACCATGACTCCAGATACTGGCTAGTGCCCAAAGAAAGCTCCAGTACGTATCAGGAATGGGTGTCGTGAGATAGGCCGGGTTGTTGTACTTTATGCTCATGACAAATGCTTGTTCCAACATCATAGGGGCAAAAGCAAGCAGTCCTCTATTGTTCGAAGTCGTGCATTCAGGGAACACCACGATGACTCTATCAACATATCCCGATTGTCTTGAAGTGAGATCAGTAATTGAGCAGCCTTTACGTGTTCTGGAAAATTTGAATCTTGAGAAGAATGCAGCGAGTGCTGACTGCGTCTCAAATAGCATTTCGTTATCACAAGAGGTGAAGACTGCCGATGGGTAGAGGAATGTGAGAAGCATGATGTCCATTGGACTGGACTGGTTGACCAGGACCAGATCACCGGCTCTAGGCTGCTTGACTTTGCGGTTGTCATATGTTATTGGAACTCGATAGAAGCCACAGACGAACAAGAACAATCTAGCCGTCCATGATCTCAAGAACTGAAAGGCCCGAATGGAGAAGCTGCCAAGCGAAAATCTCAAAAAGGAATCTGTCAGTAGAAATAATAGACCAGCCACGAAGATGAGCGGTGTCTTGATGATGAAGGTGATGAAGCGAATGACCACAGTAGAAGCTGTGAGCTCTGGGCTTGACACAGGCAGAAAAGGTGCTATTCCAGTACCGGAGTCTGTCAAGGTCAATGAATGCTGCTGAAGCATCTCGCAGGTGTTCTTACCACGCCATCTGGTATACTTTTCCATCCTTGACTTCTCTTTCTGATGCTATAAAGAGACGATACAAGGACTATAGCTACTGCTGATTTTGCATGACTCCTCGATGGCACTCTGTGAAGGTGTGTCAGGCTAGCCACCAGTCAAGATTTTACAGCTGGTCTAGCTGCACAGATACTTGTTCATGCTGTAGCACTAGTAGCTGCCAAGCAGATGGTGTGGTTTGGTGTTAGGTTGTGGCTTGATTAATCACAAAGAGTTGTGAGCACATGTCACGGCAACGCCTTCCCCTCTCGGACAAAATTCTAGAAACTGGGGCAATCAAAACAGATTGACTGCGACAAACACAGAACGTCCGGCAGACACATCTCACAGTCTCACAGAGATCTCACAAGCTGATCAAGACTATGTGACTGACATATACCTGCAAAGACCAGCGCAATGCTGTGAGAGATCGCACAAGATTCTTTGTCCTCCATTACGTTCTCTACTTCAACATTCTTTTGGCCAACACAACGGACAACATCTCGACAGTACACACATCTCTGCTTCAGCAAATCGCACAATGTCTGCAGCACCTGCGATAGAGAACGAGGACAAGAGAGCAATCTATGTTGGAAATCTACCAATTGGCATCACTCAGGATGTGCTACAGGACATATTCAGCACTATAGGCAGTATTTTGTCCATCAAGCTCATTGGCAAGTCCACGTTGAATGCTGTCAATTATGCTTTTGTGGAATACGACGATCCTGCTTCAGCCGAAAGTGCAATCGAAACTTTCAATGGTTTGTCAATGATCTAGCCAGTGCTTCCAAGCTAATGACAGATCAGGTAGGACTATCCTAGGTTCGCCGGTAAAGGTAAATTGGGCATATACGTCTTTCAGTTCTGCAGCGGCTCGAGAAGCTACTAGTACACACTTTTCGATCTTTGTCGGTGATCTGGCGGCTGATGTTGATGACGAGACGCTAAGAAGTGCTTTTTCTCACTATCAATCACTATCGGACGCTCGCATTATGTGGGACATGAGCAGCGGCAAATCCAGAGGATATGGTTTCTGCTCTTTCGTAGAGCGAGCAGATGCAGAAAGAGCCGTGCATGAGATGCAAGGTCAATGGTTGAGCTCTCGTCAGATTCGATGTAATTGGGCAAATCTGAAGCTCAGCACATCACCGATCGAGGCCCTATTGGTCAATCCTAGCAAGCAGCAATTGGGAGTCAACCAGCAATATCATATCGTGCTCTCGCAGTCGCCCGAGCATGTCTCCACAGTGTACCTCGGAAATTTGAGCTGCGACACAGAAGTCACTGACATTGACGCCCTGTTCTATGCTTATGGCGGTTCTGAGGAAACAAAATTGCATGCAGACCGCGGGTTCGCCTTCGTTCGTTTGCGGTCTCACGATAGTGCAGCTTTAGCAATAGTTCAGCTTCAAGGACACATTTTGAAGGGCAGGCCAGTCAAGATGAGTTGTGAGTCTTCGCAGGGAAATAAGAATCGTAAATACTGACCACGACAGGGCAAAGTCGCTCCGACGTGAAGACAAGACAGAGGTCTTCCTCAAGTGCAGCAGTCACTGCTCTACATGCCAGTGCGTATCTGTGTCAATCATCTGCGCTCTATGATCTACCCATTTCACAGTTTCCCGTCATTGAACAGGCTCGTTTGACGACTCCAAGACACCTGAGGCTGCCGCTCTCCATGTCTGGAGCTGCACCATTTGATTACCGTAACTGGCAGCTTGGACCTGTCATTGACCCTCTTGAGTCTCAAAAGCGATAGAGCACAAACAAGAGTGCAAGGCTCGCGATTACCAGCATATTCTCAAGCGAAATTGCGAACGGGAGTTCTAGCGGTACATTGCGATTCGTCCTGGCAGAATAACTTTAGGTTTACCATCATATAGCGATACAAATAACGACATATCTGATGACAAGAGCTCCAGATCATTGCTGATATATGCAGATTGGTTGTTGTGCATGATCTACACTGATAGTTCAGGAGAAAGTCTGTACAGTTCGTACTGGGAAACCATTATCTGGATGTCCGATACCGTCACGAGGAGATTGCGACTATGCTCGGAGATGCTGCCCAATCCGATCTCGTTCTATTCAGGGAGGCATATCAAGGACACGCGATGTCTTGCGATGGTTCATGTCCCCTGGCGATGCATAAATTGGAGCCACCAATGATATAGCAAGAAAATCGGAAACGGCCATATCCATGTGCATAACAGGGGCGGGCTTTATTTGTCACATGGTGAAGTGTACTTGTACACCGAGAGGTAAGACTTTAGATTGAATTCAATCTAGATGAAATTTCATGCGCTGAAACCGCATGCTGTTGGCCATAGTCGAAGATGCTGGAGGGATTAGGTCAATTTTGGATTTCCGTTGCTAATCTTCCTGAGCTCAGTTTCCTCTGTCTGGCTGGAACAGAGAATAACCAGTCCAACGATGTGTCTTTCTCTTCGGGCGATGTCACATATACACGAAAGTCAGGAGCATAGATAAGTCCTGACAGCACGGCCTGCACTACTTAGCGCGGACTGAAAGTCCGTGATCGCGAGCTCCATCATTCGCGATTAGTCTCGTAAAAGAACACACTATATAGACACGGGTCGCCAGACGATGTCAGACGATTCAAAGAACGTGTCACCGGTATTGCTTGATTCTTCACGACCATCAATCGAGCAAAGCCAGCTATCTCCATCAAGTAGACCGAGTAGTGCTCGTAGGAAGAGTTGGGTGAGTTGGTCTATTCTGATATGGTACATACTGACAAAAGCAAGCTGCCGGCTAACACGCGCGATCCAGTCGTTCGAGAACCATGGTGCAACGAAGTGGTACTTGTACTCAAAGCTGTCGATGAACACTTGACCTCTGGATTTGAGGTGGCATATCCGCCAGCATTAGCCCCGCATTGTAGCGAAACTGTATGGGCGGACTTTATCAAGGATATAAATAAGGCTGCAAAGTGTAAGTCGTCTTGTAACAAGCGATCGAGCTGACTTTGCAGTGAAACGAAAGCATAAATTTGTGTTGAGTTTTCGACCTATGGTTTCACGAGTGAAGGTGATACGCAATGCGATCAATGCCAAACTTGACAAAAGAACGAAGCCAATGCTCATGATGCTAAATTACTGGCAAGGTATGGGCACATACACATCGAAGTGTCCTTTGTAATGTGTATTAGATATTCTGAAGACATACGGTCTCCGAGCTGAACTCCGGAAGGGCGGCCAGTCTATAGACAAGCGTCTGATAACCCCTCCCCCGACCAGCGTTGACCTCAGGAATTCGGACTTTTTCACCAGTGGTCACAGCAGTATTTCCAGTTCGCGGAGTGTGTATCGAAGCTCGATGGCCCGAGGCTCGACCTCTGACTTACAAGAGTTTGGACCAATACGGCCAGCATATCTTCAGTCTAATAGCTCAAGAGCTTCGCTAGCCTCCCATGGCAGCTTCGCCTTTGGTGCAATCGATACTAGCTTGTCTGGTAGTTGGGAACTTGTCTTATACTCATACAAGAAGAGGTCAGAGATGCGGGCTATGTACAGAAGGAGTCGTCGTTACAGCACCTTGTCGATCACGGGCTCACCCAGATCTGCCCGACCCACGACTGCTATGATGCTCGGTGATGATTCATCAGCATCAACAACATCGCAGCGACGACAATCGCGTGCAAAAACGCTCGATGTGGAAAATCTCGCCAAGTTGCAGCTTCCTCTCCCTCGCTCTCCAAGCAACTCCAACGGGCCAGCATCGTCAAACAAGACGATCGACTCGACTAATGCATCAGAGCCCCAAAACTCTCCAGAGAGCGAAAGTAGCGCAGAGGTGCACCTTTGTAAGTCGCCAAAGAGTGCAAGGTAAATTTTATTATGATTTGTTGTTCCACAGCCTAGCCTGACGAAAGTATAGTCCGGTAACCCACGCTACTTTGCAAAAGTCGACAATGGAAGATTGCGAAACTTCCAGCCACGAAATATCGAGTCCTACAGCAGAGAAGTCAACCAAAATTAATGACAGTCGTCCTATTGTGAAGGAGCGAAGCCGACCAAGGGTTGAAAATGAAACTGTGCCAGAGGTCTTAGGTAGCAGTACCGAAGGCTCATCACAGGAACAAACACGAGCACGAGCTGCCAATTTAGAAAGACAAGCTAAGAATGTTACGAGCGAGAGTCCTCACTCACAAATCGATAATATTGAGCTCGACGATAGTGAGACAGGTCAGACTTCATGCAGAAACGCAGGCATCGATATCAGATCTACACAGCGTCCTGATTCATTGACGCATTCGCCGCTCTCCTCCATGGCCATGACTGCCCAACGCATGTCAGCCGATCTGGACGAAACAGCTGAAGCATTGCACAAGAACAGTGTACATAAGTTGAACAATCGGTTCTCTGTTTCTAATTTCCTTCATCTCGCACAATCAGTCCTGACGAAATCGAGTAAGGAGTCAGACGACGAGGCCGACGACATCAAACATTCTTCTAAGGCTATACCTGCCTCTCATGCACCGGATTCGACAGCCAAACAAGGAGAACCAGGTGCAGAAGCTAAGACTTCACGTCCTCGTTCCTCATCATTCATAACTGTTGTGGCAACTCCGGTCCAGCCAGAGATTGAACCACAAGTCACCTCGACAAAAGGTCCAACACTACGAGTAATAACATCGCCTCCACTAATCAGTGAGCGTGGCCACGACATTACAGAAGTCAAGACACTCTTACAAGTCTAAACTTTTAATAATTCCTCCACTTTTTCACCAATGCTTCATAGATAATTTTCGTCTCAAGTGGCGAACTCATGATCTTGTGCCAAGGCAGCAGCCAAAGATTGGTCTGCTCAGCTTGCGTAAGCTTCCGAGTAATGAATGGACAGTTAATCGATGCACCAAAATCATCTCACCCTGTCTGCTTCTGATTGTGACTGGTTATAGCTTGACTGTGTCTGAGCATCTCGTGCTGCAAGCTGAAAAAAATCGGGGACAACGAACGGACTTACACCACGGTGTCCTCGAGACCTTGTCGACCGAATTTCTCCATGAGCGTATCCACACTGCTGCCTTTTGCGTCTCCACCAGTACCAGCTCCATGTGCAATGGCTTCCTCACTCGTAGGCGTGATCCCGAGTTCGAGCTCGTGTTGGCGCTGGACGCGTCGACAGAGTTGCTTGATGACGCGTCCGGCATATTCAAAGTCCCCGACCTCGAGGTAAATTTGTGCGGAGAACCGGCCGTACCAGTGTCCGCCGTGCACAAAGGGGCTGAATGACATGTTGAATTCGTCTGTTGCCGTGCGAATGAACCAGTCGCCCCTTGCCCTCGGCGGCATTATTTGTTCGTCCCGTTTCGCGTCAAGTCTAGTCCGTGATTAGCCAATCTGTTTCCTTCTAAGATGGAAAAAGCAGGATGGGAGGGGAAACGTACGGCAAGCGGACATTGGTCATGGCGATGGGAGTTTGGACGGGCATCACTTCTGTGCCGAGGATTTTGGCAATGGCGGCGGATCCAGCGGCAGCGAGGTTGGTCAGGTATGGGATGATGATGGCGTCTCCGCCGAGGGACGCGCGGTACTGCAGTGCGTCGACGATGGCGAGAAAGGGCGCAAAGTCTTGCGTCGCGGTCCATTCGAATTCGAGCTTGTAGGTGCTCTTTGGCGGCGGGGGCTGCGACGCTGGTGCTGGTGCTGCTTCAGAAGAGGCAGCATTTTTGAGTCGAGGTACGTATGCGTGACCGATTGGCATGGAGTGGATGAGGGACTGAGATCTCTTGGCGGTGTAGAGGATGGCGGTAGCACGCATACCTGAACCGTGTCAGTCTTTCTTCTTCTTTTTTTCCTCAACTTTTTCCCCGAGTGCATAGAGCACGGAAGAGGGAATGAAACGTACTGTAGAGCCACTTGTGGCAGTTGCTGATGAAGAAATCAGGGTCGGCGGCACGAAGGTCGAGGTGGGCGAGGCCGATGCCGTGTGCGCCGTCGACGAGACTCAGGACGTTGTACTGCTTGCACAGCTTGATGAGTTCGAGCCAGGGCATTTTGACGCCCGGCAGGGAAATGATGTGATCAAAGACGGCGACTTTGATGCCCTTGACCGTCTTGAGGGCATGCTCAAAGTCGTGGAGAATCTTGTCATCGGGACAAGGGTACGTCAATGAAATCTCGTGGGAAAAAATGTCGCCGTCTGTCTGGTCGCGCAGAAATGCGACCGTATTGCCGCACGACCCGTAGATTGTGGAAAAGTGCAGGACGCCCTGGCCCTTGTCAAACTTGAGCGATCGAAGGACGGCATTGACGCCCGTCGTGGCATTGGCCACAAAGACCAGGTCCCTGGCATCGACATTGATGACTTTCGCGACGCGCTCGAGCACGGCCTCCACGCGGTTGCCAGACTCGAGACGCAAAAACTTGTCCGGTGTCTCCTCAATCTCCGCGCGATACCGGTTCGTCGCGTCCAGCACCGCACGCGGACAACTTCCATATGATCCGTGGTTCAGATTGATGTATCCCTCGCGAAATGTGAAATCCCCTGCACGAGCCTTGCCGAGCGGAAGTCTCTCTTCCTTGATCAACATGCCGCCAAACTAGAACTGTACTATCTGTGGTGGTAAAAATGGGGTACCAGTGATGGTAGACTGGGCGAGCACCTCGGGACAGTCGGGGAATCTCACTTTTATAGACTTGGGAAGCTTAAGGGTTGTCTTACTGTATGACTCATGAAGGAGATGGACTTGTCAAGTTGCCATGGCCACGAACGCATTTGCGGGCCCGGAAAGTGTGGCTCCCAAGTGGCTTGTTCGTGATGGTTGCCAAGATTTACCTTCAAGCTTATCTAGCTATAGCTACCGCACTATCTATGGCAGCAGGTAACATATTTATAACATGGCCATAGACTGTATGGTGATGATTCAAGTCATGCCCTCCCCGACATGTAATCTGTCAGCTTTCAAAGGAAACATTTCGACATAGATCGGAGACCTTATTCAGAACTATCGCTCCGCTTTGTGCAAAGCGGAGCATACTATGCTGGTTCGCCAATTGACGTATGGACAGACCCACGAGAACAAGAAGCTCCTTGAGTCTTTATTCTCGTTGTACAGTCCGTCATGACGAAAGGCATGAGGACATGCAAGGAAGCGTGTATACAAGTTGTAGATGCAGATTAAACCATGTATTAAACCATGTATGAACACTTTCTCTATAATCGTGTCCGTGCCTCGTCCACTTCCCAAGATCTCTCGGTGACGATCGAGCTATGCATATGCCGGACGCTTTAACCAAGTCCCCAACGCTATTTCCACCCCAGTCCAGCCGAAACCTAGATTCAATAGAGGCTCCCTGGCCATAAACATCCCTCCGCCGCCTTTCGGTGTATATCCTCTCTGATTGACACCGACCATCTAAAACATTTCTCTTTTTGTTCTCTTTTTGTGTAACGTGAATACCTTGTGTAACAAAGGTACACGAACATGCACGAATTAATATACAGTCGCGTGTGAGGACTGACTGGAGTCACTGTTACGCCTACTTAGTGCTGGGCTGTTTCTCCTCGAGATCTCGCCCTCCTCGAGCGTTTTGAGCTGCAAGTATTCATCCTTTCGTCCCAACTTGGTGGCACTCGTTCTCCGAGGTGAATTGGCACGCCACCTTTGCATGGTCATAAACATGACGGCAATGACACTGAGACCGACTATCCATCCCAGTACGAAGATGAGCAGCCAATGTGACTTCATCCAAAAGAAAAGACCAGAGTCCCCATCATGCCAGGATGAGCCTTGGTAGTGTAAGAAGAACGACCAAGGTTTGAACATGTACTCATCCGCCATGAGTATGCGGACACGATCAGCATCTATCGTGACGGAGCGTTTGTAACTCAACCAGACAAGCGATAAGAACAGTGGACCTGTCGAAGCCATCACAGTGAGGTATGGCATGTGCCAGTTTCTCGACATTGGTGTCAGATTGATGATGACTTCTTTGAAGAATGGATGCTGTGGCACCGCACCCATAATATCGTTGCTGATACCCGTCGGTTTCGTCTTGCGAACAAACGCATGGTAGGATAACAGCGGATCCAGCTTGCGGTTGCAACCATCATCGAGGTCAATGTAAATGCCACCGTAGTGGGTCAGAATGAAATACCGAATCGCGTCAGCGCGCTCGATGTTGAACTCATAAGAGTCGAACTGATCGAGAAACCAAGGATACTCAGTTCTGATGAATTCACGACTGTCGGCATCTGTCCAAAGCATGTATTCGTAGTCCGGATGCAAGTCCTTGCAAGTCTTTTGCGGTTCGATCCATTTCTCCGGAATGGTCTCATTCTTCCAAGTCTGGTGAATGATCTTTGGTATGTACTGAGGTCTCATATCGATAAGTGGAGAGTTGATGCCCGGTACTTCGAGTGGCAGAATGGCGTCTGATGCACCTGAATCGAGCAATAGAACGAAGAGCCATCGCACAGAATAGCACAGAGAGCCTAGAATTATAGCTTGTGCTATACCAAAGATTATGTACGACTTTCGCATGGTGTACTAGTCAGTGCAGTGCGATACTCGAGAAATTCGTCCTTGATCGTCACCGTCCTTCCTTGTTGAATGCGTCGACGCAGTAAAAGAAAGTCACTGCGTTAGCTGTAACACACGTCGTCTCAGGCCAGCCTCAAGAGGAATACGAAACGTTATGACCTGTGTAGCAGAGTGAATCGCACTGTGAGCGAGCTCTGTGCTCGGTCTGGCAGCAGACACCCTACAGCTCAACACACTCAGGAGGCTCTGAGCTCGAGCAAGTACGCAAGATGGGTGAGCAAAGCAGAGCAGAGCAGAGCAGCTCTGGGGGAGGAGCTAGTAGGAATGTGTGGGCAGACAAGGCATGGATCCCAGCAAGGGCGGCAATGTCTACTGTGCTACTGTGGCTAATTGGCAGGGCGAAGGGTCTCTGGGCTGGCTTTGGCTGGCTAGCGGTGGTGCTGCTGCTGTGCTATTGTGCTCGAGGGGGCGACCACCTTGTGCAGCTCTGCTTGGCTGCGGCGTGGGACCCTGGCTGGTGGCACTCTCTGTGCTGTTGTTTGATCTCCTTCCTCTCCTCCTCATAGGCAGGTTACATGCGCTTGGCATCTCACAAGATTGGGCTGGCGCACAGACGAGCTACATGCTGCATATTCATTGGTCACTGGAAACGAGTTTGACTCCAATCGGCCAATCATGATCTCTCATAGCACTGTGGCGCTCATGCTCCCGTCATCTTCAGGCCGAGACGAAATCTCCTCGGCTGCTTTCAAGGTTACACAATCTTGAAGCAAGCCCCGGAGGTTGGGACAGATTGACGCCAAGACTCCATGCACGCGGTAGATTGACTTTCAGTTTAGGTACCTAATTGCCCAGGCCAGGTGCCACAGAAGGCTGGAGGAATCTTCGGAGCCCGCTGCTCCAAAGGGGGTCGTTGTATATGGATGTACATGTGGATGCCCAGCTGTCTGTCCAGCCCTGCAGAAGGGCTTCTATTAATATTGCCAACCTTTCAAGCTGGGGCTCGGTGTCTGCTGCGCCGCGTCTCACACTCCAGGCACTCTTGATCCCATTCCGGTCCTTTCATTTCAGAGTCTTGCGAGCTCAAGCCCTGGAATCGCAGCTGCTTACCGACTGCAAGTACTACCCGCGTACGTACCAAAAGTATTCACGATTTCACGTGGTAATTACGTTGTGCGAAACGTGAATACTGTCGGTAGGTGTAGGTACGTAGTAGTCCAGATCCTCGGCCACAAGTGTAAATCCTGGGCGATCCTCTTAGCATCAGGTGCTGCAGTCGTCTTCCGCGCCACCAGAGATGCTTAAGCTTGGCTGCCTCTTGTATGCTATTTTGCATGGATGTACTGTATCGTACGGCTGCAGTACATGAGTCGATGCTATGATTGCATCGTCCATATATAGTCTCTAGCTAGTAATGTGATCAACGCAAAGATGGAGTGTGTATGATGATTGAGACTATAGCTAGCTATAGTCCAAGGGTGAAGCTAAGATTAGATCACAACTCTGGCTTCCCCAGGTACCGTTCAGCGGCCGTAAAGTTAATGTTGACTGCAAAAAGGTAACATCAACAGTCATGCAGCTATAGCTATGATGTCTCGACAAGTGTGCGAGTAAGCACTCACGCGTGCGAGCTGCATGCATGAACCTCAAGCTATGGTAGCAATATGCATATGTTGTCTTGCGCTAGTGCAATCAACAAGTTCATATATGCTCAAGCTGCTATGAGTACACTTGCAATTTTTGTCCATCTTAAGCTTATGGAGTATACATGCAAGCTTCAATATGGAAAATACAGAAGAAAGCATATGTGCTTGCAATACCTTCCAAACTTGATCCGCACACTAGCGATTGTCGTTGTGCACGCACCGACCTCGTGAGCCTTGAACTACTGGAGTTTCCTGCGGACGTGTGAATTGGCCATGGGCAGCTGGGCAAATCCCGGATCTCGAGCTTCGAGATCTGAAACGCCCAATACTAAGCACTGTGGAGCCTCCGATACAGTCTCGCGTCATGGATTCGAATTTCATTCTACCAAGTTGTCCACACTACTGTCTCAATGACGACAGATGCCTATCTTGCAAGCGTCTTGTTAGCTGCAAATCTGATTACAAGGAAACTTCAGCCTGAGCAGGATTGTCTAGACTCGCTGTCACTCTGTGAACGATAGCGATGCGATCATGTCGGGTTTCGCTGAGACCGACTCGGCTGCTCGTTCAAGCATTCCCAAGTAGACACTGCTTACGGTTGCTGGGTACGAAAGCACCGGGCGACGCGCCTAGTCCCCCGCAAGACACGGGGACTGGTCGCAAGTTGCCAAAATGGCTAGCAAAGTACAGCGACAGATTCAAGAACAACCCAGCCAGTCATCTCACTTCATTTTTGATCCTGCACGAGCTTACCGCACTCCTACCTCTGCCGATTCTGTTCTGGTTCTTCCACAGCTTCGACTGGACACCGGAAAGTAAAATACACGGGACAAATTGCCTGGCATATATAGCTGACTAGCTAGGTTTACCCTCGGAATACATTGAGAAAGGAGCCAAAGTGGCTGGAAAGCAATTACAGAAATGGGGTTTGAATTACACTGGCGATGATGGCTCACGCTACTTGTTCGAGGGTGCAGCAGCGTACGCTGTCGTGAAACTCATGCTGCCAGTGCGCATCGCTGCTAGTTTGTCTCTCACACCACTCTTCGCTCGGTAAGATCATCCTCATATACCACAGTGCACAGCTCACACTCTAGCCGAATCGTGGTTCCAATCACTAGTCTCTTCAGGCGGAAAGTATTGTAAACAACAAATCGTTTCCCGATGCGATGAAGGAATTGACTACGACCCTCGGTTTCTGGGCTTGCCTCAACCGGTAGTGGGCGTTTTGGCACAACGTGTGCCAGCTTTGGTTGGAATCTGAAGCAATTTCCTTACGCCTGAAGGCACAGTCATGACTACATCATGCGTGTGGACTGTCTGGAAAGCTTTCGCGATGATTTCATGATCGCACTGTAGGCACACTAACCATGAAAGTCAATCGTTAAACTTCTGCTAAAGGATTTCGCAACGTGATGATTCTATCATCGGCGTGCGAATGCCCTCGCAAACATTATGGATCATATGCTTCAAAGAGTCTGGTGTTAAGCATGGCATGCACATGTGAGGTCGCGAGAAGTTGCAGATAACACAAAGCTCTCTCATGGCCAAGTTCTCTACTGCTTGCGTCACGTTTTATTGATGATACTTGGCACACACAATTGCGAAATAGTGTCTACATATGTGCACCAAGGAATACAGCCTTTAGTATTTGTGCACATGGTTGTTTCGTAGAGCGTAATCGTTGAGTAGAACAAGCCTACGCGTTTTGTCGATTGTAACCAGTAAATGAATTATGGTTCACGCGTGGCTCGTATTCGTCCCATTTTGGGTGTGCTCACTTTGGCACGTTAGATCTTGCGCAAACCTGTATGGCGCCAACTACCGCACGAACAACATATGTACACAACTTGCGCCGGGCATTATTCCGCCCTATATAGCCTTCGATCTGTTGTCGCTGTCGTCTGATTTGGCTGATAATAGAGAGCAGTCTGCGGCGACGCGGAACAGGTTGTAATGGGCGCTTGTTGCTCCTGTTGTGGTGGTAATGACATCTGTCAATTGCTACTCGTAAATATAAAGTCTAACACTGTACAGGACAGAGTCAGAATGGGCTTTATGAACCTCTCTTAGAAGATCGAGAAAGAGAGGCTGTCTCCGACTTGTTGTCGTTCTTAGAGAACGTAAGTCGTGCTGGTCGTTCATGCTTTTGCTCAGCTCAATTGACCTTTTCAGAGGAACGACGTCGACTTCTACACTGATGCTCCGTTGCGAGCGCTGACGACACTGGTATATTCCGATAATGTCGACCTTCAGCGTAGTGCAGCTTTGGCATTTGCCGAGATTACCGAGAAAGATGTCAGAGAAGTCGACCGAGATGCACTCGAGCCGATTCTCTTCTTGCTTCAATCACAAGACCACGAGGTACAGCGAGCGGCAGGTGCAGCGCTTGGTAATCTCGCGGTGAATAGTAAGGCTCCGGAGAACCACTTCAGACTGATGTGCTGACCATGGCAGCCGAAAACAAGGTCAACATTGTCAATCTAGGCGGTCTGGAGCCATTGATAAAGCAAATGCTATCTCCAAACGTTGAGGTCCAGTGTAATGCCGTTGGATGCATCACGAACCTTGCGACTCATGACGATAACAAAGCGAAGATCGCCCGTTCAGGTGCACTGGTGCCTTTGACTCGTCTTGCAAAGTCCAAGGACATGAGGGTTCAACGGAATGCTACCGGGGCATTATTGAACATGACACACTCGGACGAGAATCGACAACAACTGGTTGGTGCTGGCGCAATTCCTGTACTCGTCACCCTCCTGAGCTCAAGTGACACAGACGTACAGTATTATTGCACGACCGCACTGTCCAACATTGCAGTGGATGCAGCAAATCGGAAAAAGCTATCTCAAAGCGAACCACGTCTAATCCAGAGCCTGGTCAATCTAATGGATTCCTCCTCACCAAAAGTACAATGTCAAGCTGCTCTCGCGCTGCGCAATTTAGCGTCGGATGAGAAGTACCAACTCGAAATTGTCCGATCAAATGGCCTTGCACCACTGTATCGACTACTGCAATCAACATATCTACCTCTGATATTGTCCTCGGTGGCCTGTATCCGCAACATTTCAATTCATCCACTTAATGAATCCCCGATCATCGACTACAACTTTGTACCGCCCTTGATCGAACTGCTCATCTCGACAGAACACGAAGAAGTTCAGTGCCATGCCGCATCAACTCTGAGGAATCTTGCTGCGACCAGCGAGCGCAACAAGAGGATCATTGTTGAGGCAGGTGTGATCCAAAAGTGCAAAGAAAAGATCTTGGACGTGCCCGTATCAGTTCAGTCTGAAATGACTGCATGTATAGCAGTTCTGGCGCTCAGTGATGATCTCAAGGCACATCTCTTGAATCTTGGCATCGCCGACGTGCTTATTCCTCTGACAAATTCGCCTGCTGTGGAAGTTCAGGGAAATTCCGCCGCCGCGCTTGGCAATTTGAGCTCCAAGGTCTCGGACTACATGCCATTCTTCAAGGTCTGGACGAAACCTGAAGGTGGCATGAGTGGATACCTCAGACGATTCCTCGAGAGTGACGACACGACCTTCCAGCACATTGCAATATGGACGTTGCTACAACTACTCGAAGCAGAGGACGACAACCTCACAAAACTCATCAAGGATAGCAAAGACATGGTGAAATGTATAAATGCCTTGTCACAATTACCCGGAGAAGTCGATAGCGAAGATAGCGATGCTGAAATTGTTGCACTAGCTTCAAAGTGCTTGGAGTATACGAATGGCAAAAAAGCATAGTGTCTCTACTGGCTGGATCGGAACGAACCTATGTAGAAGCGGGATTTGCGAGCGTCGATTGGCATCATATTTGCTTCTATAATTTCTCTTTTGTTTCTATTCTTTACCTGCCTCATTGCTGACCATCTCTTCACGAGTCTCTTGCTGATCACGGACAAAGTGTACGTCGCCAGAACAGGCAAGACGGCCCGTGCCGAGACTAAAACCGCAAGATCTTTACTCCAGCTAATGGATGGCATCATGCTAACTTCCAACCCATGCAAGTCTAGCATGACCATCGCAAAACTGTGTGCTCCCTGACATGATACGCGTCCCTATTATTGTCCCTAATATTCTTTGACAGTGTCAGATCGACTTATCAATACTCAGGCGACAGTTGCGGCTGCCATTCGAGGATCGACTCGGCTTGAGTTTGTCATTGAACGGCCGCAACTATAACCCTTTAGTCAGGAAGGAACTGTGTAGGCAGCATCGATACACATGCACACCGAAAAGTTACCGCTGCGACGCAAGTCGAGTGGTGCTAAGCATGAAGACCTTCCGACGTGTCAGGACCTCTCAGTTGGTATGTCCACGGCGCCCCGCTGCATCTGTCCACTAAATTCGTGCTAGATTTAGCCTTCGAATCCCCACCACTGGTGTCGTATGGACCCGCGAATGAGTCTTCCGGTGCTCTGATGAGCGGCAACCTCAAAATCACGATAATGTCGCCGTCCCTCGATCTGCAGCAGGTGAAGATGGAATTGATAGCGCACATCAGTACCCGTCGACCGGTCCATCCGAATTGCAAGGCGTGCAAGTCGCGCTCGACAGTCATGAAGTTGTGGAATTTCTTTGATCACAACACAACACTGTCGCACGGAACACATTCCTATCCATTCTCATACCTATTCGACGGACATTTGCCGGCGACGACATCTTCAGCATTGGCTTCTATTGATTACGAATTGGTCGCAACTATCTTTCCGCGTGTGGAACAGTACAAAGCCATGGTCGCCAATCGGCCCTTGAAGCTGAGTCGCTCGATCTTGCCGGGACCGGAGAAGACATCTCAACGAGTCTTCCCGCCGACGACGCTCAATGCTATCCTCACGATTCCGAACATTTGCAATCCTGGGTCACATTTCATGGGCAATCTGGCCTTTACTGGTATTCAGATGGAGAACAAGCGGTGGAAATTGAAAAAGGTCAATTGGCGCATAGATGAGAATGCCAAAGCTATTTCACCGGCCTGCAAGGCTCACAAATCTCGAGTGCCTGGCAATGAGAACAAAGGTGGCATTGAATATACCGACACTCGAATCGTAGGTGCCGGCGATATCAAAGAAGGATGGAAGGCCGACTGGACAGCACACGAGGGTGGTCGCATCGAGATGGAGGTCGAATTTTCCACACACATTGCTGCCAAGCCGTCGTGTGATGTAGATGACTCTGGCGAATCTGGCAGTGGTGTAGTCGTCTCTCACACAATGGTGGTGGAGGCCGTAGTATTCGAGGTGATGATATCGAATCAGCACGGCAACATCGTCGAGTCCTTGCCAAATGGTTCGGCGCGCGTATTGCGCATGCAGTTCCCGATCCTGGTAACGGAACGATCGGGTCTCGGCATCTCTTGGGACAATGAGATTCCACCCATGTACAGGGACATACCGACCATGACCCTGCCTACTTATGACCAGGCCAAGAGCAATTCCTCGGACGACCTGAGTACCTTGCCAGTACACATTGGTCGAGGCTCTACGCCCGGTCCCTCCTCGCTACACCCGCCGCCGGGCTCATCGACCCAGCATCAAGAGTATGCGTACAACACAGCCATTCATGGAGCAGCCGCACCACACTACGGCGCAAGTCACTTGCACCAAATGAACCGGCCGACGCCAAGCAGATCGACACGATCCTGATGACCGCCCAAACCCACGCCCGTGCTGTACTGCAATGTTGAGCATAATTTCTCTCCACTCTTCTTCACCACCACGGGATACACAATTTCTATTTCGCGACATGTTTGCCAGCATAGCGCGTTTGTGATTGTGGTGCTGCCATTTTGAGTATATAGCTGTTTATGCATGCGACCATTTCGCCACCCACAGTCCAAAGCTTAAATCACGTTGATTGTGCTCGGGAACCATGATGATGGACTGATTTTGATCATGAACGTGCAGACCGCTTCACGCTTTAAGGATGAACGCCACTTACCCATGCGCCACACGCACGCCTGAGAAAAATGCGCTGCAAGCTCAACAGGTGGAAAGGATATTGCTTGACATTTTCACTGTAAAAGCTTGTGCAGTCATCCCTACGGCACGGGCCTCAACACAAGGGCTTGATCAGCGTCAGCATTTCATTTCAGTTCTCGGAAAGGCCAGAATACAATTCACTCAAAGACCAAAACCTTTTGCAACAGAGTTGGACGTGTGCACCAAGAAGAGGACGGCATGAAACCGAAGCAAAGCAAAAAAGAACCGTCCGAGCGGACGCGAAACCTGCGACACGGCACACAACCGACGACGCGAGAGACGGCGGTAGAAGCGGAAAAGGACGGCAAGACGCGCGTGAATGAACAAGTCGCGTCCCTAGCCCTACGATCTGCCGCCGCATCCTCCTCCTCTTCAGGGACAACCACCGGCGGCAATGGCATAACGAAGAAGACGAAAGGAATGACGACGAAGCAGCGCAAGAGGCGGGCGCAGATGATGGAGCGCGGATCGGCGTTCACGGAGAAGATTGAGCGGAAAGCAGAGGAGACGGAGCGGTCGCAGCGGAATGTCAAAGGTCGGGCGGTGGAGTGGGAGCAAATCAATCAAAAGGCCATGGCGGAATTGTATGCTGCCGACGAGCGGGTTGCTCGGGTGCTTCGTGTCGGCGAGTAATCAAGTCTTACCCCTGCAGCCAGGTGAGAGCGAGACTGGGAAGACAAGAGTCCAGAGACGGGAACAAAAGAGTGCGAATCTCATCTATAGATGACCACGCCGTCTCGCCAAATCGAGAATTTTGAGCATGATCAGTGAGGGACAGGAACCAGTATTCTTGATTGCATCCATGGCTGGCAAGGTCATGCCAGAGCCGTCCAGACATGATGCACCCACGAGGAGTGCAGTGTCAGGGGCGATGCTGGGGAGCGGACAGATCTGTCTAAAGCAGCTGGATATCAAGAGAGACGAGACTATCGAGCTGCATGCATATCAACTATAGACCATCAGCACGCGCAATGACGCGATCAAGTGTGAAGCGCAGGCACAATCAGAGACGGTCAAGTACGGAGGAAGCCATCTCTGCATGCACGATTAAAGGAAGAGACTGAGCAGACCAGAATAGACAGACAGATGGGTTCATTCAGACTAAATTAGACGGAGTGTAGTGAGAGATTGAATGGAATAGGCAGACCGTCTGAGACTGATTGATCCATTTGATTGAAACTGATCGCAAGTTGGAGACTCGCCCAACCAGACCAACCTTGGAAGCCGGACCGCCCGGCAGTCAACCAATCAGCGCGACAGAACGAGCGGTGCCAGCCACTAGCCGGGCCCCCGCGAAATCCATCAGCGAACCTGCAAGTGCAAGCATCCCCCGTTTTCCTGCTGCTGCTGCTGCCTCCAATTTCCAATCAGCTTCCTGTCTCCGTCTGGTCTGCCTCTCACTCTCAAACTCTCGTCTTGCTCTCCTCGCCGTGCCCTTCTGACTCTGGAAGCCTACGTTTACCCGCATCATCCTTTCCTTCCACTTATTCCAGCGTCACTTGGGCACAGTCTTCTCGACAACCTCTCCTTTCCTTTGTCATTACTCTGCGCTTCTTACCCTCTACTCTTGACCAGACTCCTCTATTTCTAGTCTGGCGAATCCTTCAATAAACTTTCTCGAAGACCCAGAGTACCGCTTGTTACCGAACCGATCCTCCCTTTCCTTTCCCCACGCTCCCGGTCGAGCACTTGACCAGTCATGACCACTCCACAGTAAGGACCCCTTCATTCATGCTTGTCTCTAGGAAAATCAGGCTAATGCAATTCGAGGACTGGCAAGCGTCGATCACTTTCCGTCACATTGGCACAGCTCAGTCGAATGAGACCCTTCTCCTCGAATTCACCCAGCGAGAATAATGCCATGCAGACCAGGGTCCAGCCGACCGCCAGACGTGCCTCGCTCGAGGAAGCCGCGCGGAGAGAGGTCCCCGTCAATAGCGCCGGCGAGCAAGTCTACAACGATCGCATCTCCTTCCGCGTGGGAGTGACGGAGGACAAGAACAGACGCTGTCGCAGGACGATGGAGGACACGCACTCGTACATCTTTGACTTTATGAACCAGGAAGACTCGGGCTACTTTGCCATCTTTGACGGTCACGCAGGTAGGCAGGCCGCCGAGTACTGCGGCAGTCGTTTTCACCTCGTGCTCGCCGAAATCATCCATCGAAACCCCGACAAGTCGGTGCCGGACTTGTTGGATGCCACCTTTACCTATGTCGACGCGGCCATGGAGAAGATGCACTTTAGGAACCAGGGCTGTACGGCGGCAGTCGCGCTCCTGAGGTGGGAGAACCGAAGTCTTGCACGCGTCAATACTGGCGCCTCTGTCAACTCGTCGAGTCCACCTCGATCCGGGTCCAATGCCACGTTCAACAATATCCCGTCGACCGCCCAGGACGTGGTCGCTCCCGATGTGTCCGTCCTCAAGCGTGACGATCAACAACAATCTTCACCGACGAAAAGTGTCCACAATCGAACCGACTCTGCCGTCTCCATGACCTCTGCCACATCCTCCGTGCAAGGTCCCGATCGCCGGCGCGTCCTCTACACGGCGAATGCCGGCGATGCTCGGGTCGTCCTCTGCCGCAAGGGCGAGGCCCTGCGTCTCTCGTACGACCACAAGGGTTCCGACCACAACGAAGGTCAGCGCGTGCAGCAAGCGGGCGGCACCATCCTGAACAATCGCGTCAATGGTGTCTTGGCCGTGACTCGCGCCCTGGGAGATGCCTACATGAAGGATCTCGTCACGGGCCACCCATACACCACCGAGACGGTCCTGATTGAGGGCGACGACGAATTCATCATCTTGGCGTGCGACGGCCTGTGGGACGTCTGCACGGATCAACAGGCCGTCGAGCTGATTCGCGACGTGCCCAACGAGAAGCTGGCCAGCAGGATCCTGGTGGACTATGCGCTGAAGGAGTACTCGACCGACAACCTCACCGTCATGGTGATTCGTCTGACACCTGCCCGTGGGCCACGTCGCAGTTCCGGCATGGCGGACGTCTTTGAGGATGACGAGGAGGAGGAGGCGGTCGTGGGGTGACTAGACATCGCACTGCGAGGTCGAGGTGGGGATGATGACGGAGACTAGCATTTCCCCATCATGAGCATTCAAAGAAAAGCACACATACATTCATTTCATGAGCACCCCAATATTCCAATGTACATAAGACAGACTCTTCCATGTTGCATGGGCCTTAAACCCTTGCGAATGAGCTTGAAACAAAAAGGTGAGAAGAAAAAAGAGTGATTTATGCTATCGCCACGTCAGACCTACAAGACCACTCGCTCCATTATGCCGTGTCAATATTACTTCTCTTTCTCCATGCTCCTCCCGTTTGGCAATTCTGTGTTTCGAATAATCACCTCAATATTCTGCCCAGTGCACGTTGCCATTCACCGGGTCAAACATAAGTTCTGGACAGGATGTCCGACTATATCCTCATTTCGTAGTCGCCGCCTCGGACGGGAAGTATATTAGTAGTATTGGTCCCGGTCGTCGTCGAATTCATAGTCGGTGCGGTACTGCTGGAGGAGGAGGAGAGAGAAGAAGAAGAAGGGGCCTCGAGTTTCCGGAGCATAAAGACAGGACTCTTATTGGCGCGCTGCAGTTCCTGAAAGACAAGAAGTGGTTTCTCATCGAGTGCGAGACACCGTTCCTGGTCCGCGTAACAGATGAAGAGGGAGTACTCGCGCCAATCGCTGTTGATGCGGTATTTCTTTAGTGCTACTGGGAGAACTTTGGAGCAAGGGTCGTCTAGACCTACGCGGAAACTTTTAAAGGCGTCCAATGTACTGTTGGATGAAGAAGACGAGGAAGGTGTACCGTTTGTCGCGGGAATAGCGGACGAAGAAGAAGAAGACGGAGTGCCGAGATTATTGGTGAATGTGGTCGGGATCGAGGAGGTCATGGATTGTGGTGTGCCCACGGTAGACGAAGCGTCGCTGAATTCCTGGCGCATCTCGCGCTTCATCGTCGTCGTGTTGAGTGGTGTCACGCCCGGTGGAGGCGGACGGGGAGGAGGCGGCAATTGGCCGCGTTGAGAGGCGGATTGCAGGCCCGGCGACTCGAGCAGGGTCGGCAGGTTGCTGTGTGCGATCGGCGTGTGTGATCGAGAGGACGACGATGCGCCATTGTCGCTTTGGTTTGTGTAGCGGCCGGGCGAGTGCGGCGAGTCTGGCTCGCTGTACTGTAGATATGCCGGTGGTGTATGTGTCGGCGAGGGTTGTTTCGGGGCCGATCCGAGGAAGAGCTTCTTTGTGCTGAATTTGCGTGATAGCGAAGGATTCGATATTGGCTGTGTTGGCCCGACATCGGGCGTCGGTAATGGCTGCAACTCTTTGACAATCTTGAAGACGGGCGACATTTGATCCTTCAATCGCACGAGATTATCCGTCAATCGCTTGATTTCTCCTTCTGCCGCCAAGAGTCGCTCGTCTGATCCGTCAGAGATTGGTAGAATTATTGCACTAAGCCTTACCTCTCGCGCGTATCGCCTCTGTGATGGCTTGCAGATCTTTTTGTAAATCTTGGTTATTGGGTCCAGACAGAGACTCGAATTCAGCTGCTATATCGTCATCAAAGCAGTTCGATGTAGGACCCAATGTGTAATCTTACTGGCCGGTACATAGTGCTCAGGCTCGAAGGTGACATTATCGGCAATCTTGCGATTGTAGACCGCTCTGAGTATATTGAGGCGATGTCCCACACTTTCTACACCAATGTCGCGCAGTGCCTCATGATCGAGGTGCACGAGAACGTCACCGGTGATTTCGTTGCCTGTATGTGGTCAGCATCAATTCGCACAGCGACGGCCATCCAACGCACCCATAAAGTCGTCCCCATATTGGTCCAGCTCAAGTGTCGACAGGAACGCAACCACCTCGTCCGCAGTCCAGCTTTCGATGTGACTCGCCTCCGCCATTAATGTACTCGACGATCGTCCACAGAGGACGCTGCTCTTCAGTGATTATCGCTGGCAGGTGCAAGCCTTTCAAAGCTGCCACGAATTCTTGAATTTGTTGTGCGTCGTTTCACTTCAACGCAAAGCAGCACTGTTTTGGCCAAAATGTCGTATCTCGTCGGCGACCACTGTGGCGCAGTCAATTCTGCAACCACAGGGTAGACAAAGTTGCGAGAACAAAAAGAAAGTTGGGAGTGAATGGACACGACTCTTATCCTTGACGTACTGACCGACTGACGCAAGCGACACAAGACGCGTGCTTCTCTTGTGACTAGACCACTACCGTCGCGTTGCATGAGTCTCGAGCATCATGCTCCAGATGCGCTCACAAACACACTGAGGCCTGGTAATGTCCTTATGATTGCACGAACCGCTCGAAATGCACGAATACTGACCATGTACAAGCGACCGATTCCGTCCTGACCATTCGAGTCATCAAGAGCTTTCCAGTGAGTTTCGCAGCTGCTAGGTCTGCTAGAATAGGCTGACCGCCTCAAGTATCGCATCGTCAAGAATCTCGTTCTGCAACACGTCGACCTCACAGACACAACCGTCTCACAACTAAAAGAGCTGGCTCACGCAGGTACGTCAACGATATAGAGCCAATTCGAAGAAACAAACGACCAGTTCTGACGGATCGACAGAGATCGCAAGCAGGCCTGGGTGGAAGGTGTACAAGACAATCACCTTGGATACGTTGAAGCTCTACACACGGGCACACGGCTCCAAGACCACCAACCTCATCATTAATTTGGACCACGAAGATTGGATCTTGAGTGACGACAATGCCGTCCTGCACGACCTTGGTATAGAGAATGAAAGCGAGCTCTCCTTCTTCAAGTTTCAGGATTACGAAACTTTCCGAAACGACCCAACGGAAAAGTGGATTTGAGATGTTGTGACAAATATTATCTTACACTATATGAAAAGAGTTACAATGGTTCGGCACACTTCAGATATGCCTGTTCGCTTGTCATTCTACAACTGGTCGTGTTGCCTCACACATGATTCATGGTTGCCTCGGCCATTGCGGAGCATCTTCTGTTTCATGCCAGTCAAGTGGAGGAGAGTTCGGAGGCGTATGAGATTGTGAATATGGTTCAGTTGAGGTGTTCGTGGGTCCACGCCACTGTAAATCAGTGTATACTGCAGGCAGGTTCGCACGATGGTCAATATTGAGCCATTCCAGAGCTTCAACCTCAATGCGTACGCGTGCAATAGCTATGCGGTCAGCTCCGCAAGTAGACGTAAGGGCAGCAGACTTTCATTCAAACTGCACATGCAGCTCATGGCACTGTAAAGAGTGTTTTCTGCAAAGGTCGCTTGTGCGCAGGCTTCACGCAGCAGGGCATTATGTTGCCAATGCAAGCTCCCCCGTGCATCATTCTGTTGAGCTTCTGTATATGGCAGGCCAAGCACGTCTGGCTGAGCCTGAGGCTCGAGTATGCTCGCGGGAAACTCGTGGCTGAATGACGAGCTGCCATTCTCGTTATGTCCTTGGAGACTGTTGCTGAATAACATGTCATTCGCCAGGTTTCCCATGTGTGCATTGGTCTGTGCAAATGAGTCTGCAAAATGCTGAAGAAGTTGATTATTCCCGAAATCAGAACGAATCTGTTGCACCAGGGATCTGGCATGCCGAAGCATTGCATTTGCATCGTAGCAAACGGTGTGCATAATGGACACACCCGAGTGGAGACAAGAAATGTATTCGTGCAACGCCCGCAAGACTTGTAGTGGACTCCCCGATCTACGAGCTTCTTGCAATCTTGCCTCCGCAGAGCTGAGAATACCCCAGAGTGCATGCCATCGTCTTTGAGAATTGGCAAAGCGTTGTTTCTGGATACGCAATTGGCGACGCCTTGCTTCGATGTGTACGCGATCGAGCCAAGGAGTCGATGGCGAATATTCTCTCCATTGGTGGTGCAGGTTGAGACGACGAGAGCGTTGTAGAACTGGTGTCTGTACAGACCCTTCAGTGCCAGATGAGTCCGAACTCCAGACAGACTGTGGCAGGTTGTGCAAGGACTGATTCGAATATCTGCTAGCATAGACGTGCTCAAAAAGTTCTATGCGAAGCTCAGCACTGACAGGTATGTTATCTGCAACAATAGCTCGAACGGAGACGACTCTGCAAAGTGGACAAGATGCATTGTTGTAGGGTAGTCTCCATGCTTTCAAGCAACTGCCGCAGAATATATGGGCACAATTCTCCTGGATGCCGAAATTCTTGGGTACTTCGTAGCAGATTGCGCACTCCTCTGTTTGAACTTTCAACAGAGTTGTAGCATCGAATGACGCAGCATCCCGAAAGATCGCATAATCTTCAAGATCTGATGTATCGGAGTGGCTTGTTGAGACAGTCAACACCGTAAATGGTCTTATCTCTGCTGTATCTGAAGGATGTTGCACGCGATTATGCGAATGTGTGGGAGCTTCATTAGAACGACTGGCCGGTGCCCTTGGCATAGAATAGTAATGTAAAGAGGGAACGAGGCAGACCACGACCAGCGTGCAGGCTAGATAATAATGCTTTCAGATGAGGGATTAAGATGCTGTAAACGATACAATATCTAGTAGCTGTGATGTGTATTTCATAAAAGAGCTTAGTCCCGGCAAGACAAGTCAGCAAAGTAGCTAGCGAGCTGGGTTGCTGGAGATCACGGTGAAGCCGCTCTGGCATCCAGACGCCCGAGCACTGATCGACCTCTTATCTCGTGGTGAAGCAGAGCTGCCAAATTTGTCCCTGTATGACTCGAGATCGATTCAACCGAAAAATCGATCTTGAAGCGAAGGCGAAGCCAGCACCGCAGCAATGTTATCGGCTTTCTACCGTCTAGCACTCTTGGAACAAAAGAGAAATGCCCATGGCAATTTGGACATGGATCTCGTCTTTCGAGAAGACATTCGAGTGATTGAGAGATGCTGCCAGATTTCCTTTTCTATATAGCCAATATGCAGCGTTGAAAGCAGGCCTAAGCACAGCGCGGTCCTAACGGAGCACCGTCTCGAGTCTAAACCTCTTGCCAAGTACTGTTAACATTTAATGACGGGTCATTGAAGAGCATTTGACGATCGGGATCTGCGTGCTGATAGATATCCTGGTTGATGCCTGGAGAATAACCTTCCAAGTCGTGGTCTTTGTGGTATGAATGATATTTGTACATATGCGTATCGTCTTCGTCGGAATGTAAAGTATGGTGGCTCAAATCGGCGTACTGAGATTGCATATCGAGCATATCCAGATTCATACCGGGGGAATTGTGATAAACGGACAAGTCTGAATCATGTATCTCCGAAGTAAAGGCTTGGTGCATGGAGTCGTAATCGCCGAGCTGAGGCATAGAATTGAATGACTCCGAATGAGACTGTAGGTGAGAATTGGAAATCGAGTCCAAGCTATCGAGATGTATGGTCGAGGCATCCTCACTTCGCTTCCTCGCGATGCGCTTAGGTTGGCCGAGATTCTGAGAAGGACTACACCCGAGAGCCTTCAATCGTCGGCTGATGGATGAAAGAGACACGGTGATGGCGCACTTGTGCAATACCAGTGCCTGCAATTGCTTCAATTCCGCAGCAGGATTTCGCTCCAACTCATCCTGGATCAACTATCGCAGATTAGCACGACCCACAGACTGTCTGAGCATGCCCTAACCCTTTCTGCGTTCGCATCTAGTTTTTGTGGTCTGCCGATCTGCTTGCCGGAAGGCGCGGACCTCACACTGCCATGCGATTTGAGATTGCGTTTTGCACGAAAATACGTTGACCGCGATATGCCAGGCTTCTTCGGTGCCTCCTGATCCTTCTTCACCTGGGCATCGGTCGCACAAGATTGCCCGTCAACGACACCTGAGCCGCCATCGTCCGTAGAGGCATCGCCGCGCGGCACATCGAGTCCGTCGAGTGAATCAAGACGCGATACGGCAGCAAGGGCATCGACTCGAGCCTCAACTTCGGAAGCGACAAAAGAGAGGCCGAAATCATGGTCCTGATTGAAGGAGGAGACGAGCTCCATATCGTGTTGCATAAGTGTCACCTTCACTGTAAGGAGGATCACTCTTTCATAGAGTGACACTTTCGACAAAGCGAGTACGCACACAAAGGTGAGTGGTCCTTGCTGCTCTGTGAGTGCAGACGCGACCTCGGGAAGATTGGCGGGAGTGGTGCGGCTAGTAATTGCCTCGAGGTTCTCTGGTCGCTTCCCTTTCGCCCAAGGTTCCAACCTTGGAAGGTTTGTTCACCTGGGCATTCCAATTTTGGAAGGTTCCTTCTGCGGTGTGATCGCCCGTATGCGACGGCTCCGCTTACTGCCAGTGCAGGCGGACCACTTCTCGTGTGAATATGCAGGTGCTTCAGGGTCTGATCGCCACGAAGTCGCTCTGCAGCTTTCTGCTTGGCTGCACAACTTCATCTAGGCAAGTCCGAGTTCGCCTGTTAGAGAGGGACCATCGTAGCACGTCAGATTCTGAGCAGTATTGGGAAAACAATTATGCTGTCGAAAAGCACAATTGTACTCTCTGTCACGTAAAGCCTCGAAGCACGAGCCTCGCCAGAACTTTCAGCAGCACATCTTCCCATTCAGACAGATACTTGGTCCCGAATGGTCAGCACCAGAGCTATGACTCGGCGGCATGATGAGAAGGTCGCGCTTGACGCAAGAAGCAAGGACATACCCTGCAAATTCTTCAATTCTGGTCTGGGTTATTGTCGGCACGCAGAGCAATGCTACTATGCACACAATCTGGAGGCAGATGCGCAACATCACCAGGACGAGCTGTGCATGATTTGCTACGATCGGCCACACTCGTGGGGCTTGCTTGAGAACTGTTCGCATACATTCTGTCTCGAATGCATCTCAACATGGCGAAAGCTTGATGTGGTCGAGATGGACGATAACACTGAGAATCAGAGACTCTGTCCAGTTTGTCGAACAAAATCTCGATTAATCATTCCGAGCAACTATATACCTTCTGTAATACAAAAAGGACGCCTTCTAGAAGCACATAAGCTACGATGTGCTGCTCTTCCTTGCAAGTATTTTCAGCAGTTCTTGCCTGGCAAGACATTTGCCGGAGATCCTCTCATGTTCTATTGTCCGTACTTCAATGAATGCCTGTATCAACACGAATACGAAGGGCAACAGTTCATCTTTGATGATGCAATGATCGAAATGCAAAAGGACTGGTTGGACCACCAGAACGACGACCTCTTTGAGTACATATCTGAGGTAGACACAGACTCGTCAAGCGATCCAAATACTTGGAATCCACGCGAGGATGAGGAGGACCGTGGGGCAATTCTTGATCTGGACGATATGGCGAATCGAGCCCCCGCAACAGCTCAATATTTAGAGTCTTCAGATACCGACTGGTCAGCTTGCTCGCAAAACGAGTCGGAGCCTGAAAATGAGCGCCATGCAGGCTCTGCTGCAGATGCTGGGCTGGCAGCCGAGGGTACATCCCTCGGTTCAGCACCCGCTCAACTTGCACAACCTGGAAGTTGCACAGATCTGTGATTGATCATGTTAGCTATTTGCTAGTAACCCCTATCGGCTCTCATCGAAAGTAAATGGACTTGCAGCTGGAAAGTGTGGCGATCTCCAGGATTGCTGCAGCTGGCAAGAGACTATCTGAGGTAGCTACCAAGCTGCGTACATGCAGCTGCGGGTGGTTATATGCATGCCCAGGCGTTTATTATCCATGGTGCAGGTGGTTTTCTGGTCAGCGAGTGGCGAGTGGGAAGCACACCTGCAATACAAAGTCAATCTATCTGCCCACCAATCATAATCGAATCCATTAGGCGCTCATGAGACCTGGTGGGCAGTCATTCGCGATGGACAACTTTGCACTGCACCCACCTTCCATGGACAGGTCTCGAGCCTTGACCTCTCGCATCCCCTGAGTGAGAGTGTAGGTAGCTCCTAGCTGGGGATATGCAGGTCTACTCGGCAGCCGTTCATCCCTTCTCCTCATCAGACAAGTGCAATCAAGGTCTGTGGCACAGAGTCGCCAACTCGCGGCAGCTACATGCTAAGTCTACACAGCCGTATCCACAGTGCAAGATCGCAACAACTATAGCACTATAGAATTGCCGAGCAGGTCGTGAAAATACCAGGATTGTGCAATACCTACCAAGATCGATCGCCGATCCATCCATCACTGTCTGTCGCATCCAAACACACAAGCATCATCCATTTGTGGAATCCATACAGAAGATCGACGCGAAGGCTGCCGCTATATTCTGTGCACGACAAGAGATTGACCTTATATAGCTCACAACATCTACTCTTCGATTTGGATGCGTACATCTGGACTATGGTTCGATTCACTCCTGTTGTCTTGTGTTCTCTGGACACAGCATCTGAATGTCCATGCTGCGTGTATCGAACTCGAATCTTCGACCAAATGCCCTGCATTTCGGCAGAGTTCAATTGACACGACTCTTTCTCATTATGATTTTCTGGCGAGTGTGACAGATGTGGAGGGGTTCGATGCAGCCCTACAAACATATATCGATAATGAATTTCCGATTCGAAAGTTCTTGACACAGTATAATTGTCCATCGTTCAAACAACATTCCCCCGGTAAATATTATGCAAGGTACAGGAAGGCCTTTCTACCATTTGTCGCACTTGCACTGACATCTATCTCAGATTTACAACCACCGTTATGTGCGCATCGATTGTGCAAGAATCCAGAGATCGTTGTTCTTTACCAGGGGTCGAGACAGGGACTGTTTGTGCTACGACTTGTGCAGCGTATGCAGAGTCTCAGACGACCATCATCAGTGCTCAAAATTGTGGTCGCAGCCTGACCAGCGAGATCATGGCTGAGGTCAAACAGGATTACAACCTTTGCACAATTCCTGGCAGCGCATATGCTCACTCGCACTGCGTTAGTGGTCAAGAGAATGAACCTCTTCTTTGTGGTTTCGCGGGTAATGTTGATCAGCTATGCGACTTGTGCGCTTCACGACACTCCAACGGCACAGAGGAATGCTGCGAAACTGTAACTTCATTGAAATGTCCGAGCATAACGAGCGACACGACCAGTGTAATAACCAGCGTCCCCTCATCTCAGCCATCAGACGCACCGAACCACTCCTTGAGTGGCATATCGATAGGGGCTATCGTTGCTTGTGTTATTGCCGTCCTTCTCGTTGCAGTCCTCATCGCAGGTTTGCTGTACTTTAAACGCAACAGAGCAGCTTCTTTGCGTCACAGGATGCGCACATTGAACAGCCTCGATCCAAGGGACAGAACAAGTGTCAAACGTACGGACAAGGAGACACCAGTCAGGAGGATTGTGTCTTTGGAGCAAGCTAGTGTGTCTCTGCTCGGTAGCCGGCAATCGCGGAAAATGGATGACACCAACTCGATATTCAACAACGATGTGAGAGATTCTCACGAGAAGTTCGAGTTTGATTCAGGTGTCGTCGTGTCCGCGAGCTCATACCCTGCGATGCGAGGGCATGAGAGCGTACAACGTCGACGATCGACTTCTCACGGGTCAAATCCCATAGTGACCACCTATACAGATCATTACAGTGGCAAAGTCTTGCAAGTCGGATCTCTTGTGACCTGCATTCATGGATACGAGCCGGTGTTGTCAGATGAATTGCAGGTACGACCTGGTGACAGGCTTCAAATATCAGAAATTTATGATGACTCTTGGTGTCGTGGTTTCATTCTAGACTCGAATGATTTCGAGCCAAAGGCATTTCCTATTGTATGTGTATGTGCGGACGAAAAGGATCCTTCTCCTGTTTTTCTACACAAGAAGCCCAATGCTCAGGGTATTCCAGTCTCGTCAGCAAACACGAACGAGTCGCTACCAGCACTGATAACTCGTGGAAGTGCGAGTCGATTTACAGAGCACGTTGGACAATCTTCTGTTGCCGATTGATGGCGAACACTGCGCACTCCTAGATGAATGGTTCCGACTATGGACTATTGATCAAGGCTTAGTAGCAACAACGATACAGAACTTCACACACTCCTCTCAGACACACTCATTATCTAGCAAGGCTTGGGTGAATTCGAACAGGACTGATCAGTTGGTGCTTATCACAAGGAAGTCACGAGTCTGAGTCTGACGAACGTGTTCTGGAAGGGTCAGACTCTCCTCCAGTGCCGCTTGCATCAATGGCCTTCGCAGCTGTGGTACGAGATTTGCCTGTATGAATCGTCGAATCAACATGCATCAAAATTGTGCTCGATCCTCTTACCTAATGCAGGTCATGAGCCACTCAAATGGTGGCACAAGCTCTAAATCACTTTGTGTGGACAACTTAAGGGCGATCGTATCCGACATTTAAGCGACCTCGCCCGACTCGAAGTGTTTGATGCGTCGTTTTCTGAGCTCATCGGCACAAATCACCTCTACGCTCGTATGTCAGAGGACTAAATGCATCCAAGGGATCTTGTACCATTCGAGGCCTGAAATCTAGAGTCATGCACAAAAATCCTTGTAACAAGATGTTGAAGCGCCACTAGGAGCACGTATGTAGCACAGTCTCAGAGACACGCCGGTGATTCCGTGCTGGTGAAAGGCCTGACAAGCGCGACACATTAGGCGGAACGTTCTTCACCAACGGCGTCCATTAAATTTCGCTCTGGACACCCAGGCGCATTGGCTAGTATTCCTGCTGAAGCATGGCGGTTGGTGATCGCGCCTGGAAGATGTGTGTACGCATTGTTGTGCGCAGAAAAGTGGAGCCCGATTGAGGCTCGAACAGAGTTCAACTCCACTGCTTCTTCCGGCTGGCAAGTTACCTCCCTCAGCAGCCCATGGTATTGTTTCCAGATTCGACTTGAGACCATGTGAGCAATTCGTATCGCACCAGATGTAGTCTCTGATGCATCCACATACCTTCATTTGCCATGTGCTTTCGGAGCACTCATCAGCAGGTACGCAGCTGGATGGTCAGGGAACCCCGCAGTAGCTTAAAAGCAAGCACAAGCAATGAACACCAACCATCAATTGGACGTCATAGGCTAATCCACGATGCTGCCACCTGCAAGGTTGCTTTTCCCATGGATGAGACTTGGCATACAGCTGTCGGCGGGCCGATGCCGTACCGTGCCTTGCCCAGTCCTACCCGGTCTCAGTCTGGCACGCCCTTGGAAACCGCCCTCGAACTAGGACCACGAGCCGGGAGCTGTCAGAGCCACTTGAGCATGGATGGGCTCGACTGGGAAGGGAAGGGAAGGAAAGACAACGAGCGAGGTTGCGGGTCTGGCAAGACGTGCAGCCTGTCTCCCACCAAAAAGAGCATCCGTGGATTGCAGGCTCGCTCTGCTCTTCCCAGACTGCGCCACTGCTTGCGCCGGAGGCTACAAGCGATTGGTCCGATCGCGATCTTCGGATCTAGTGGCTGACGGTGGAGCACGGAGATTGGCTGCCTTCTGCGTATGGGCGGAGAGTCGCCCGCTCCCACCGCCTCCAATATGTTATGGAGTTCTTGCGGCAAATCTCGCGAAGCCAAGCTACTTATGTGCTTGCCTCGAGTGAAGAAGCACTTGCTGGTCTCCGTCTCTCTCTCTCTCTCTTTCTGTTTCTCTCTGAGTCTTGTCTTGCCTCGCTCTGTTTTGTCTTTCAGGTCACGTCTGTTTCTCGGAGACCACGACTTCGAAGAGGGTTTTGCAGATACCGAATCCAGGTTCATAAGCTTCAGCATTGGCTTGATAGCTGAGTGTTGATTCGACGACGACGACGGCATATTTTCTTGCTCGGGGCTTCTATACAGGCACACCAGGGTTTCTACTCTAGAGAAGTCTGCTCAGGCATATAAGCTACAGAAATTCGTCACAAGTGGTTTGAATTTCGCTATGGATTCTCGATACGTGTCCGATTCACAATACTTCAATGCTGCATATGCCCCGACGGGTCTGACACCCTACCTCAATGGTGCCATGAGTGAACAGAATGTCTTTGACAGCGAATATGCCGCTCACAGCATGGAACACAACGATTTTTCCGCACAGGCAATGTCCCTACCCATGTATCCATTACAAACCAGCAGTTCGTCCTCAGATATATCTTTCAATCCGCAACTGCTCGGTAGCTCCGGAAGGACATCTTCGAGCTCAAGTTCAAGCCAGAGTCCCGGACCGGTGAAGCTGGAGAATGCCAGCGGGTCATTACGGAGCAGGTCAAAGGTCTCGCAACAATCCACCATTCCCGAGGCCGTGGAGGAAGGCACTGCCGAGCACAGCAATTCTGTCAAGCGCAGCAAGTTTCTCGAACGTAATCGCCTCGCCGCGGCAAAGTGCCGCACGAAAAAGAAGAGGTGGACCAACAACCTCGAAGCTGCCGCCAGACAGGCCTCGCAACAGACGAGGGAGCTGCATGCCATTGTGCAGAATTTGAGGGACGAGGTCCTGCAGCACAAGACCCAACTCATGGCACACCAGGGTTGCGACTGCCACGAGATTCAGGATTACCTGATGCGCGATCACTCGGCGGCGATGGGCACTGGCGAGTATGGCGGTTCATCCACCGGCAGCGGCCAATGAGTCTCGTCGAGAAGCGCTGGTGAAGTGGTCGCACATACGTACAACTCCGACGGGAGGCGTACGGCAATCAGCCAGTGCAAAGGCGCTCTTGTTGTTTATGTGTGACGAAAGATGAAAGACGAAAGATGAAAGAAGGAAAAAGGAAAACGGGAAATCTTATTTCCTTGATGTATAATGTATCGTGTCGGGGGTCCTCATGAGCTGCGAATGCGATGCGGGCACTTCTTGTTGCATAGCTTATGCATGCCCAGGTGTATGCTTGCATTCAAGCTAGTCGTGCTTCCTGGGTTTTCAAAAGGAATGGTGTTTTTCGGTTTTTGGGTCAAAGTGTGGCAAAGAGGTCAATTGCAGTTCTTGGGTTGGGATTTTTTTTTTCTTCTTTCTTTCAAAAGTATAAAAATGCATAATCATTCTACGCTTGTGCTTGAGTTTGTTGTTATACATATTGTTCGTCATCACCTTTGGGCAGATCGACTGCTGTCTTTTTCTTTTTCTTCTTGTTCTTCCTCTTTTTCTTCTTGACCGGCAGACCTTTCTTTAGATCTTGGACGGATTTGAGACCGTCCTCGTCTCCCGCTTCGTCCTCGTCGTCCTCGTCGTCGTCGTCGTCGGATGGCTGAAACAGGGGTTCATGAGATTTTCTTTTGAGGCGCTGATTTGTGTTTACGTCGACAGTGGCGTCGTGCGCATCGTCATCGCTGCGTTTCTTGATGAAGGAAGCGACAAAGAAGCCAATGGTGCCGTGTACGCCTGGCTGCGCACGAATGAGTCCGTCTGCCAGCGCCGCCGCTGCTGCTGTCGCTGTTGCTGCTGAATACTCAGTCGGATTGGAATCTGCGGGAGAAGGAGTAGGATGAGGGGAGGACTGTTCGTGGTGACTGCGACAGGCGGCGGGGAGACCTCTCGTGGGCCAGGAAGGTAAGGCTTCGTCGCGACGGGCGATGCGCCACTCTGGTGCGCGCCTCAGGACTTCAGTCACGACGCGCTCGTTTTCCGTGGTGTGGATGGAGCAGGTGGAGTATGTCACCTTTTCGGCGCGGGGAAAGCGCATGGCGTGTAGGAGGAGGGTGGTTTGAAAGGTTGCGAGGGAGTCCAGGCGGTCTTGGTCCATCGATTCTGATGGATTGAGTTGGCTCTCGTCCGTGTCGTCATTATTATCATGGTCGACTATCGCGCGTGAAGGCATGGGATTGGTGCTTGCGGTCAGGTAATCGAGACGATTGACGATGCCGCTGCCGGAGCATGACGGGTCCAGCAAGAGGTGCGTCACGTCGGCGTACTGTGGGTCGTGCGGATCGGTGCGGGTGAAATCGCCGTGAGTGACTTGAACGTTGTCGACAGCTCCGGCCTTGGTGAGCATGGAGCGGAGAACGGCGACACGTCGCGTGTCCCGCTCAAAGGCAAAGATCTTGCCCGTGCCGCCGAGCAGAGCGGCCAGGTGTGAAGTCTTGTTGCCCGGAGCGGCACAGGCGTCAATGACGTGCGCACCGCGTGGTGGACCGAGCACGACGGCGGGGATGCAGGACGCTTTGTTTTGAAAGATGATGGAACCATCGAGGTAGTGCTTGTTTTGGGTGAGTACTTGTTGCGGGTGAAATGCCAGGAGATTCTCAATGTGTTCGTCAATGTAGACGTGACCCAAGGACAAATCAGCGAGTGATTTTACAATGGTAAAGTCCTTGAGGGACGACATAAGTTCTTCCCTCGTTATTCTCAGCGTATTGATGCGTGCCCAACGAGGGATAAAGGTCGCATCCGCCTTTGCCAGTTGCGTATTGTCCTTAACCTTCAACTTAATCTTGGCCTTGACCCATTCCGACTGCAGACGAGTCTTGTGACGAAGCACGGCATCCTTGAATGGCCCAGAATTGGCAGCGATGCCCTTCTTGTTCAGGAGCAAATCGTGTATGAGGACGAGAGGAAGATTCCCTTGAGCCGCGAGTTTTCGCTCCTTCATCAAGACTTGTGATTTCTCGATGACTTGTTGCAGGACATCGCGATCTGCACTGATCAGTCCAAGGATTTGGCTCTCTGATCACCGCAGGACATACACTTTAGCGTTTCCAGTACGAGGGCATACAGCCTTGGCCCATCTTTCTCGCCAGATAGCAGGGTGAGGCCTTTAATGCTCCCGACCTTGTTGTTCAACTTGTCCAGCACGGCACTCGCACGTATGTAAAAGTCCATGTAGATGGTGATCACCTATGCGATTCGTTCCAGAGGGATGCGAGCGTGCTTTAGCTACGGACATGCCGGGGTTTCATGTCTGAAAAGTACTCGAGCACGAGTATATTCTGTCCCAGTTGTGAACACGCAGACCGCCGCCCTATATTCTTTTTTGACAGGTCTGCATCATGATACTGATTGAAATCTCTGCCACTCCTACGGTAGACTTGTTCACCTGCACTCACAAGCATCAGGAATGGTGCAGAGGAGCTCCCAAGAAATCGTGGAGAAGAGCAAGACGTCAGCCTCTCTTACGTGGTTGACTTGCTTCGATACGAATAGTCGAGTCGCGATTGCCCAGCATCCGACTAGCAAAAGCGACCGATTGGGACCTAGACTGTCAATTCGCAGTCGAGCCCGGTGAGATTATTCATGAGCACTGGAGGACTCGCCAGCCCGAAAAGGAGAGCTAGTTCAAACTCAAGTCAGAAGCAGCAGACGACACTGCTGGAGGCCTTTTCAAATTCCAAAAAGAAACCTCGAACTGAATCACCAATGCTCATCGATCTGACAAAGACTCCAGCAAGTCCCACCGGGCGCACGATCGGTGGTCAGAGACTGAGCGTCAAGAAGCTCACGATCAGAAATCACAAACCAAGGGATACTAGCGGCCGCGAGGCTGAATATTACGAAAATACCTTTCGCAAACTCGACAATGCACTCGAGATTATTCTCAGTGGAGGAAAGATTCATGGCTTGCAAGATTTGTACAAGGGTTGTGAAAATCTTGTTCGTGGTAGTCAGGCAGATCGTTGCGCCAGGATGGCTACCGACAAGATGGACAAGCATATCAAAGAAAGCCGCATATCCTTGATTCAAGCTGCAAGCTCCCGCGACTCGCCTGTAAATGCTGTGATGTCCTATTGGCGTTCTTGGAGTCGGCAAGGTGCTATGATTCGCAGCATATTGTTTTATCTCGATCGAACATATCTTCTTAGCAGCGCAGGCAGGACTCCGCTCGCAGAGACGAGTACCACTCTGTTCAGGACCGAGGTTATCCTACATCCGGAACTCAAGAGTGCTTTCATCTCCGATTTGATGTCGAGCTTTGATGACTATCGCACTCTGCAGAATGGCAAGTATCACCAAAGTTCACAGCTCGTGGAAGTCATGCAAATGTTAGGTTCAGTCAAATTGTACGACTCGTTTTTCGAGCCATACTTTTTGCAGCATTCTGACAAGTTCTTTCAAGCACAATCAGATCAATCTCATGATCTTGCAACCACAGAAAGACTTGACTTGATCTCATCCCGCTTAGCCATGGAAGGCGAACTTGGGGACAGATTATTGCGTCCCGCGACCAAGAATGCACTACTCGATATAGTCAAGAAACAGTTGATCAAGAACAACGCCCAAGAGATCGTGGCAGGGTTCGACACCGTGATTGAGTCTCGGGATACTGGAAAGCTCCGACAAATGCACGACTTATTGGCTCTCGTTCATGAGACCGTGCTAATGAGGAATGCTTACGCTGAGTATGTCAAGAAAAGTGGTTTGCAAATCCTATCGGACAAGGAAAACGACAAGACAATGGTCGAATCCTTGCTAAAGTTCAAAGAGGAGATGGACAAAGTATTGGAGGAGTCCTTCGCATCGGACGATTTGTTCTCGAAAGCTCTTCGTGATCAATTCTCGTCATTCATTAATTCTCGTGGTGACGTCCCTGCAGAGATGATGGCTAAATTCATCGATTCCGTGCTGCGCTCTGGCAACAAAAAGTTCGACGAATCCGATCTGGAAAGACAAATGTCCCGCTTGATGGACATCTTTCGCTTTATTGCTAGCAAGGACGTCTTCGAGGCATTCTACAAGAAGGACCTTGCAAAGCGTCTTCTGCTCAACAAATCAGCCTCTGCGGATGCCGAACGCTCATTGTTGGCTAAGCTCAAAGTGGAATGTGGTGCAGGCTTCACACAGAAACTAGAAGGAATGTTCAAGGATGTGGACATTTCACGCGATTACGGCAAGAACTTCTCGAACAAATCCTTAGAGGTCTTTGTCTTGTCCCAAGGTTCGTGGCCAACCTATCCAGAAGTCAAAGTGCAAATTCCAGAAGTGATGTCTCGTGCATTGCAGGAATTTCAGGACTACTATCTCAAGTCAAATAATGGTCGAAAGTTGATGTGGAGACATTCTCTGGGTCATTGTCAGATCAAAGCGTCTTTCCCTAAAGGAGATAAAGAGCTTATGGTCTCGCTGTTTCAGGGACTCGTAATCTTGTTATTCAATGGCTCGGAAGAATCACTTGACTACAATAGCATAAAAGCCAGCACCGGGCTGGACGACAAAGAACTTGTCCGCACACTGCAAAGTCTGGCTTGCGGTAAGCCAGAGAACCGGGTATTGGTCAAGAATCCTCGAGGCAAGGATGTCAAGGATACCGACACCTTCAAGGTCAATGACAATTTCCAGAATCCAAAGAAGATTGTCAAGATCAACCAGATCCAGATGAAGGAGACTGCAGAGGAGAACCAAGCAACGCACGAAAGAGTCATTCAAGATCGTTCGTTTGAGATTCAAGCAGCAATCATCCGCATCATGAAGTCGGCCAAGAAGAAGACCCATGCCGAGCTGATTGCGGCGACGATCGATACTGTCAAGGGCAGAGGTATTCCCAACATTCCAGACATCAAGAAGGCTATCGAGAAATTGCTCGATAGGGAATACCTGAGTCGACACGATAACGAGTACCACTATGAAGCTTAGGAACTTGACATAGCGATGCATAGTCGTGTTGGAGCATGGGGACGCTGCATGTCGCATAAGCAGGGAGTTGCAATTTAGCACATCATCAAGCTATCCCTTCAATTATGCAGCGAGTAACCATTCGTCGATTTGACAACCTGCATGACACGGACGCATTTGACAAGCACACTTATGATTTTTCGAGCAATCCCAAGCTATGGTTCTGATTGCTGTCAGGAGGACTACTGCATTTAGGAGGCGTCGGTCGTGTGCCAAGGTCAGAGGCTGCGGGTCCTCCGGATTAAGCATACACGGACAGGGATCGGACTCGTACTGCAGCAGCCCAATGACTTGACAAGTCTGCAGTAGCTGCAGCGTGTTCTCCTCGCTCGATCATTGACCATAGCTCACAGCCACTGAACAAGTACACATCCCCAAGGGCTAGGATCGGTGTGTGGAAGGAGGAAATGGCAATTTTGTGCCATATATTTTTGACACATATATACGAGCTGCATCTATGAGTATAGCTAGACTTCAAAATCAAGCACTTTCTGAAGAATCACCTTTTGGTGGAGTTTGCAATGGATTGATTGAGTGGAGGTGCCGTGTCGGTGGTCTAATTCACCTTCCCAGTACGTGTACCCAGTAAAGCTCGCTGGGTGGTTGGTCCTCGCTCCTTTTGACAGCTGCTAGGGTGCTTCCAGGAGCTGCCAACAACCACTGAAGGAGGGATCGCTAGCGTCTCCACAGACACGCGAAAATATGGGTGATTATGAAATATAGCACGGCTCTGGTCAATTGCAAGCACGAAAAGAAAAGGTCACCAATGCCTGGTCGATTCAGCTCAAGGCACAATATCATGGAACAAGCCATCATTGTGATCAATGCCAAGTGTCAAGCCTCAATTGGCGAATCATCCGTCTACTTACACGAAAGTATCTGACGGAAAACATATCTAATGCAGCATATGTTATACGAGGCCTGGCTCAGCATGATCTACGAATGGACTATTCCGGAGGCACTTTTCAAAGAATGTAGTCTTCATCGATAGACGAGACTGAAACGGCAAGCATAGGAACTTGACCATGCATGAATTGCCAGCTCCCGGCCGCGCGATCGTTCCCCGTGACGATGTCCGACCGGCACGAACAACGCGCGATTGCTAGCATGATCAATGGCCGGCCAGAGGTGTTACAGAGTGCACGGGTGTTTTGCAAGCCCCAAGACGTAACGTTACGAATGAATGTTCACGCCACATAAGCAATGCCCGATTAATCTAATTCCACCTTTGACTCCATGGATGGTTTGGAACAAATCGGCCACCTGGGCACTGGCTGCTGCGGATACACACACGTGAAGCGAGCCACTATCAGCCACGCCAAGAGTATGGGGAAACCTTGGAATCGATCTGGCGATCTTGGCTTCAGCCCATCTTCGGATGTCTCGGCTACGTACGCAGCCTTGAACTGGCGCATTCTCTGCTGCTGACTGCTGATCACGGGTCACTGTGGACTTCGAAGATGCAGACGACGTCGACAAAGAAGGGAACAAAAAGTCTCATTCCTGACGCGGTATGCTCGATCGCACGGATGACATGTCCAGACTGCATACCTTGGCCTATTCCAGCACAATGTTGTACGAAGGACGGCTATGTCTTGCCGTATATCCCACGCTACTGCAGGCACGCGAGGGAGGACGGACGGAGGGACACGACCCTGGAACGCATCCTCTTAGAAGTGTACGGCTAGTCGGCCAAACACATTACTTGTGGATCGTGTTGGCTTGTTTTGTCTCTGGTTCTCCTTATTTCTTCTTTTGGTTGGTGCAGATTAAAAGTTCGCAGGTCAAGAAATCGCACACTGACGCCAATGTGCAGCGGAGATTGGAGGTCTGCACGAGACCGATGGGATGCTTGCTTGGGTGCAAGCGTAATGAGCGAGTCATTAAGCAGGAGTTTCAAGTCACTCAACTTTACATGCGTGCGCCTTCTCTCGATCAAGCCCAACAACTCTTGGGCTCGCGTATTTGCTGAGAACAAAGCCAGCCACATTTTCCGGGGTTCACTTTATTCATTGGACACCCACCACAAAAAGGGTGGCTGTGGACACAAGTTATGGGTCTCACGGTATACGTATCCGTGGTTTGGTGGCCACAAACGCATATGCTGCTTCGTAAGCACCCGATAAAGCATTGCAAGAACGAACGCAGGAGCATCAAGGGAATCAGTCTATTCCTCTTGTATGGTGCGAGGTAGGTGATTATGGACGCATCCCTGTTGCCCTGTGGCAGATCAGCTGGCAGGGCAAGAGAGAGAGCAGGAGAGCAGATGAAGGCTGCCATGAGTGGCAGTAGATGAAAAGAACGTGTGTGGAGGAGGGCACGAGACGCTAGGTCACCTGCAGGCACGGGCCCATGCACAAACACTTGGACACATACATACGCCAGGACATCGCTTTCACGATTTGTTGCTGCATGCATACAGAGGGAAAGCGGCTGCCGTGAGGGCCGTGGAGAAGCGTGGAGTAAAGGGAGCGTCACAGGTCAAGTGAAGTGACGAGCCAGCATGTCCTGCGATGGGTCCCGGGTATGGTGCAGCTTAACTTGTCTGCTATGAGTGGGAGGCATGCATGGCCATGGATTAGGTGTCAGACGACGTCTAGGCAACAGCTGCTGGCTGATCAGATCCATCACAAAATAAAAGACACCTCAAGAGGCGCCCATGAGCCCTTCCAAGGTTGGCCTTGCCGTGACTGAAGAGGCTCATCCACCACCTGGGCACATACGGTATGCGTAGCCACCAATCTGGGCTTTGCCCCAGACGCCATCCCGCGCGAGCAATGTCTGGTAGCTAGCTAGAAGAGCTGTCTGAGGTAGAGCGTGCTTTGGGCCAGACAAGGCAGGCAAGGCAGGCATGCGAGCCAAAGTACCCACTGTGCCAATGAGTGGCTTCAAGAGCAGGCTGGCGCCCTAGAGAGCTGCCTCCAAAGGCAAGACGCAACGAATCGGCTGACGGGTCATTTCTTGTGTGAGTGCAGGTGGCTCCTGGGGATGAAAATTGTGGAAAGTCTGGGGCCGTGAGAGAGAAAGTCAGGGCGGCTCTCCCCGAGTTGACCAATGCAGCGACGTGATTGGACGGGCACCAAGTCTGAGGCCAATTTCCTG
This sequence comes from Taphrina flavorubra JCM 22207, assembly GCA_000836175.1. NCBI lineage: Eukaryota > Fungi > Ascomycota > Taphrinomycetes > Taphrinales > Taphrinaceae > Taphrina > Taphrina flavorubra. The sequence goes on along the minus strand of DF819254.1, from coordinate 113,680 downwards.
GAAACTCATGCGAACAAGCCACCAAAGCAAAGTTAACCACAACTGTCAGCCGCCCCTAAACCCCAAAACCCCGGAATCCTGCTCTACAACAAGCTCCCTGCCCCTGCGCCCCGGGTTTTTCTATATCATCTCTGCAGCATCCGCCTTGCAGTAACTCACGACCGTTCGTGCTGAACCAACCCTTCCTCTTTTCATTCACTGGCTCAATCGTCCTGATCCACCCTTCTCACTCAATTCGATTCACTCGAGTCGATCAAGCAATCCAGTCACGTCGCCTTCTTGTACTTACGGAGGACTCTCGATCTCTGTGATCAGTAGCAACATCGGCCAGGAAGACCAGTTTTCGTCTCCCTGACATTTCCAGCACTCCTGCCAATGACTGCAGCACCTGAACACACGGCCACTGCGCCAGATACGGCGACGAAAGCGAAACCATACGTCTGTCTTACATGCACTCGACCCTTCGCACGACTCGAGCATCTCAAACGTCACGAGCGATCACACACCAAGGAGAAGCCCTTCTGTTGTGAACAGGCTGGTGATATCGTGGGATGTGGTCGGCGCTTTGCGAGACGAGATCTCCTCCTTAGGCATCAGCAAAAGATTCACTTGTTCCCAAACACGTCCAAGCGCAGAAGATTGAGCACCGTCTCACAAGTCTCGGCACAAAGCCAGCGACAGGACTCGCCTGGGTCGCGCGAGCAATTTACAATCTCAATTCCCAATCTGGATGATCTGACCAACTTTGAGAATGGCACGGTCAATCCTTCATCCATCTGCAGTGCATCTCCACCCACCAGCGCGGCTTCACTCGGCATGCAGCATTTCGTCGAGCCCAGCATGTTGACTCCGGCTCCAGTTCCGGCTACATCGTCATTGACCACATCGGACGATTTCACCTTTGCCACCGCGAAGCTCTTCCCGCTCGATCTGATGCAACAGGAGAGCGACGCGTCGTCGACAAACTGGCAGATGCCGGAGCTGTCCTTGTCCGCGAGCTCGCCGACATCCACCATCTCCTCGCAATACTCGCCAAACACCATGTCTGGCTCATTGGGTCAGCTCTCGGCGCTCGAACACGCGGGCACGGACAGCGAGCTCTTCCAGCCTGATTTCTTCACCAGCAACGGCGCGTATGTGCAGCACTTTTCCCAGCAGCATCAGCGAAGACTGAGTCGTCCGGCTTCCACCGTCGCACCCACCACCACCACCACCACTACCACCAATCAAGCGCAGAATCAGGCTTTTATGCAGTCGCAGCTCTTCCTGGAATCGCACATGGATCAGATGCACAGCACGGCCAATTCAGCCAAGCACTCCATGTCCAACGAGGAGTTTGCCAACTTTAACTTTGCCGGTGGAGAGCAGCCGTACTGCAACGGCTTCCGTCCTAACGACCTCTACAGCCCTCTGGCCTACGTCGAGACCTTTTAAGTCTGTCTCTCCACTCTAGGAGAGAAAAATGAGGTTGTGGTCCACATGTATCTAGCTGTATGATCACGAGGACTAGTTCCTTTTTCTTAACGATCTGTAATGACCAATGTTTGCATGTACATACACACGGGGAAGAATACGAAAATCTTCATAGCGCACAAAGTAGTGTGTATAGTCTCGAGGAGATTTTAAATGCATTCATTCAATCATACAAGTCGTCCTGAAGGTCTTGATGTCTTGTGCTTCTCGTGCTATGATTATGAAAGTAGAAGACGCGGCGAGTTTGGCGCTTACAGATTACTCCCCCTTGGAACTCGTCAAGTACGTACAGTAGGCAAGATAATGTGATGAAAGAAATATTGCACAACGAACGAAAGGCGGGACAATTGCAAGTGTGCGGCCGCTGACTTCTCACAGAACCAAAAAAAAAAAAAAAAAAGGGGCTGTAAGCAAGTCCGGACCCGTGAGCTGTCAATGGCAGTCATCTTGGAAAACCGCGCACCAGTCCTCGCTTTGCAACTTTGGTGACTCCGTGCGGTGGATACCCAGGTATTAGGTTAGTCAAGGGTAAATTAGGTAGTCTTTCGTGACCCATATCAATATCCCAATCGAATCTACTGAATAACCGAATATATATCGATATCAGCCGGTATACGTATGTACGTAAGGATTGACTTGAGACATCACGTGAGCCTGAAAAGTTGGCCGTTCTGCAGATTACGGTAAGTGGACTACACAAGGGGCACTACTTCCGGGGGGCTTCGTTTCAATAGGCATACCCATGGCCATTACCATGCGATCGATGAATTTTAGCCAACATACGAGTACATGGGGAACTTGTCGCCACATTGCATATGCATAGGTACATGTACATGTACAACCCTTTCGCAATTGGTCACGAGTTGGAGAAGTATTAGTACTACATACTGCTATAGTGTCGTGATTTCTTCAAGTAATACTGCAATCCTGCATTTCAACTCTTCTCTTTCTTCTCTTTTTTTCGCCCATCTGCATCTGACGCTGCAAATCGTAACCTCTTGATGATCATACTCGACTATTCCTGGTAAAATCAAGTCTCCACAAAGCTCATACTCGAGCCAATGCATGACAAGTGCATGTGTTGATTTAGAAATTCTATCCTTCAACCAAATTACACGTCTCGCAACAATGATCAAAAAGTGTCGTGATGATGTTTGTCGCAAATGATGAGACGTACCACTGTAGATTCGTGAATAAGCTTAGGGCCACGGATAAGCTCGGCAAATAGCACAATGATTTACGGTGAAGAGGAGTATATATTCTTATCTCACATGTACGTCATACTGAACAAATATCTAAATAGAGTTTCTCCCCTGCCACTACCACTTTTACCCATCCATTACCACTTTCACACATCATGATCTAGTATGACTCCAACTTAGGGCTAAGGAGTACTCGGCAGGAGAGTGGTCGCGCCGAGCACACGGTCGGCGAGCTGACTGAGCGTGGACCGTGCGGTGGATGGACCAGCGAGCAATGCGGGCGGCGAGATGGCAGAAGGCTTGGCATTACTCGAGGCGAGCGAGGGCGGCGAAGGGTAAGACGATGAAGAGGTTCCCGACGGTGATTCGGCGGGCACGGCAGCGGCACTGAAATACCACGACTCGACGCGACCGAGTGCCTGCCTGAACGGCAAGAGCGGCGGGAACGCGAGCACCATGTCGTCAAAGATCGGATTGAGGCGCCGGATGAGGTCGTCAAAGTACGGCATACCCCAGGACCGGCAGTAGTACGCGATCGTCATGGCGCCCTTGATGGGTCGCAGGTAGTAGAATGAGGGTAGCAACAAGCCAGAGTCGCGCACCGCGGTGAAGAACTCTATCAGACCCTGGCCTTCGTGTACCAGAGCCTCAAAGGCCAGCGGAACATTGACGCGGTCGTCCCCGGCCTCAAAAATGTCCAGGTACGCCTCAATCAACGACATGACGTGAATCATGCGAAATATAGCCGGCGTGATGTATGTGAAGTCCGCCGTCGTCGTAGTCGTCATTGGTGGTGTCGTCGTCGTCGTTGTCATGGGTGGTGTAGGAGGTGAGCGGTTGAGCTTGGCGGCATAGACCGACAGATAACGACGAAAGACGGCTTCTGTCGACTCATCGGCCTCGCTGACGCCAAGGAGACTGATGCCCTCTGCGATGCGCATGTTGACGACACAGTCTGCCTGTGCGCGGTCCACGGCGTCGCCTTCCTGCAGTCTCGTCAGTGCCTCGTCGTACATCGGTCCCCACGCAATCACGCGGTGCCCGCCCTTCATCCACACGCGGCTGCTGTTGCACATGAGGTAGACGCACATGCGACAACGCACCAGCTCGAGGGCATCGAGGCACTGGGATTGTTGATCACTCAGCTGTTCCATCTCCAAGAGAGTCTGATGCGCCAAATTTGTGGTCATGGAGATGATGCGAAAGACGTCCTCCAGTGGGAAGGGTATGTAGAGGGTGATAACGATAAAGGCCTCAATCAAATCCAGGGTCGGGACCGTGTCTGACAGCTTGATGTCGCACAGGTACTTGTACGTCTCGCGCGCGAGTTCCGCACTGTTGGGCGACCCGAGTCGCGTCATTGCAGCGACACAGGCGGCTCGGTAGAAATGGGGTCTGCATTCTCGAATGATGCTTGACTCGAGCCCGATGGGCATGCGAATGAGTGGCCATGCCGGCGCAATGTATGTAGCGTAATAGTCAAAGAGCTCCAGACGGGCCTCGTCACCGAGCGTCTTCCACAGGAGGGAGTGCCGACACTCTTGTTGTTCCTTGAGACTCGCGACACTCTCCGACAAGTTCCGCACAATCTTGGCCAGTTCCTCCACCGACCGCGCGCTCTTTGTACCCCTCTTCTGATTGTCCTTGTGGTGAGGCAGGCTGGGCCGTCCTTCGCAGGCATGTCCCGCCGAGGAGCATCGCACACACTCTTTACTGTTCTCTGCCTGTTCACATCTGACTTTTAAGCGATGGCAGCGCGCACAAGCCCGCGGTTGTTGCAGCTGCATGTCTCAGCTCGACTCGGTATCGAGACTGGCCATGCCTGCACCGTCACCCGTGTGATATACACAATTGAGCGAGATGCGTGGCACGTCAACTACTTGTACAACCAGTTTGCAGCACCTGTGGGATCGGGGAAGGTCTAGATCCGTGAGTCAGAATCCTTGAGGAGATGAGAAGTGGAACCTGCAAGCGGCTGTGGAACGCAGCGGATAGATATGGCAGCATCAAGCCTCTGTAAGCATTTTCAAGCAATGTCATTGGTCAGTTTCGTGAGAGCTCCTTCTTACCCCACCGTGTGGCCCCTTCAGCTGTGTGCACGTGGCAAAACTATGCACGTGCATGTATGTGATCAGCGTGATCAGCGGCCAAATGCAATCAAATTCGCGCAAACGAATCACATTTCGTACATCGATAGTGACGCGGATATGCCTAGGCCTGCTACAACTTGCGCACGTTTGCAATTGTTCCGGATCGTCCATACCAATTGGAAGTTATTCCTTTTCCTTGCCCGCGAATGTCGTTCATGTCTAGCAGCAGTCTGTCAGACGGGGATCTCCGTGTGGACAGGGCAATAGTGGACTGGGAAGCTATGCTCCGTGACGAATGACATGCTCGTGGAGCGAGCACATAGTTGCTATAAGTAGCCATCCAGGGCAGATGGCCAGCAGAAGCACCTGTGAATAACCATCTAGTCTCGGGTATTCTTGCAGGCCACCCAATGCTTCGGTTCCTCCCATTGATGGACTTGATGGCCTAACTTGCGTGGGCTGCGTGCGCCACGACTCTGTTCACAACTAGCATAATCACACTATAAGGATGGTTTGAATTTATTTTCCAGGCCTCCTGTGAACCATTTGGTATCGTTTTGACATGATTCCTCAATGCTCATATATCAGTCCCTGCCAGCTACTGGATACTGCTGCTAGGTAGCTGTATGCGTACCACACAGTAGGAGACTACGAATTTGTGGAGCCGGTGTTGCACAGAGCAGGTGATCGCCACTTCCAGGTTTTACTTGCGGGTTTTGAGGCCGCCGCGATCGTCATGTTTCCCCCTTCTCGTTGTCTCATCTCACTTACTCGCTCCCCTTCTATCTCTGCTCGGCCAGGCCGTCTCCAGCACAAGCGCACTACCACCTCTACCGTCGTCGTTCCGGGTGCTCAAGTGTAGTGTATACTTGGTCCATCATGCTACCACATCACGAAGCAGCAGGCATGCCACACGAATACCAGACGACCGCCGCACAGATCGTGTCGCCACTCATGGACGAGAAACAGGTTGACGACAAGTCATACTTTACAACCACCACGTCAGCGATTGACGAGAAGCACGGGTCCGTCATCACAATCGAGTCTATCGAAGATGAGGAATCGCAACAAGAATCGACGGGCACTGCTGCTGCCGCTCCACCATCGGTATTCGATCAATGGTATCGCCGCGTGACCATCCTCTCCGCCATCCTGGCCATCCCGCTCTTCATCTACCTGATCACCTCGGACATCAACACGCAGGACTGGGTGGACGCGAATGTCTTGTTGGCACTGAAAGCCTGGTTCTTGGCCGTCTTTCACACCGTCTGCGCCGCATACCGACTCGGTGCCCGCGCCGCCGTTGTCGGTGGTGGTGGTGGTGGTACTCACGGCGGACAAACCAAGACCCCCGTTCGCGCAAAGGGAAGTGTGCCGTGGCAGGTGGACGTCATGTCTGCCTTTTTCCACGCGGGACTCTGCGCACTGCATTATTGGTTTGCTTGGGAGGCGACGCTCTACCTCGCCGCCCGGGAGCAGGAGCAGATTCTCACCATCCTGCCCATCGAGCTCTATTAAATTGAGCTTTCATCGAGTATTCAGTGATGAAAGGAGTGACGATTCGAATGCGAGGTCCAAGCAAGACTGGAGGCGAGTGCGTAAATGCTAGAATATGGTACATTGACTAGCTTGGTACATGAATGATATGACTATGAAATATGCTTGTTCTCCATTTTATCCTTCCCCAGTGACGCAACCATTTCCAAATCTACCTTTTTATGAAGTGACTGAGAATACTCGGCAAATTGCCCACGCTCTGTAATCACTTTCCATTACTCTTTTGTGTGGTGCATGATCTGATATATTCACAAGTTCCCTACGAATTGAGTTTCGTCTTCAAGACGTCCCGCCTCGTCTCGCGATCCATCTTGAAGGGACGTCGCCACGCGACGGCATTAAATTCAGAGGACATCGTGTTTCGCGTAGTCCGTCCCGTATGTGCAGCGAGTGCGGCCTGCTCCATCGTCTCGCGATGGAGCTCGACGGCCGCGATGGTGCGTAAATATGGTGCGACGTCGGCGGGCAGGGTACCGGAGAGACGAGGGCGATCGATTGCGTTGTGAGGGGCGTAGTCTTGCATCCATGTGTCCGGCACCGCAAACGGGTCGAATGTTTCCATCATGAGTGTCCACATGCGATCCTGGTCCGTGCGTTTTCGCGCGTGATGGAGGTCGGTTGAGAAAGAGGAGGAGGAGGATCGAGATAGTGTCCAGGTAGGGTAGTGCGCACGCGTGCGGCGGGAGGATTGGGAGTCTTGCAGGAAAAAGGCGATCTCAGCAGGCAACCCACGATCACCTGGATGGAGTCTGGTGAAGCGGCCGAATGGTTCGGCCACGATCCACTGGCCCGCGAGATCGTCCTTGTTGGATTCCCGCGCTTGGTGTTGTTCTTCAGCATCATTCTCAAAGACTTTGCCTTCCTCCAATGCCAGCGAGCGCTGCTGGTTCGCATAGACATCGATGAAACTGACGTCGGATGCGAAAGCTGCGTATTCTGCGAAAGATTTCTCTGGTAGTGTCTTGCCGGACAGCTTGGGCAAAATTGTCGGCTCGTACAATTCAGTGACAGACATTTGTTGCGACATTAGTTCTTGAGCAATCGTCTCACCATCGGCCGCTCTTGCGGAGCGACTCGACAATGACAGATACTGCAAGGAATTAATGCTCGCTCTGAGATCTCTCTTGCAATGGCTGACAATGTCGAGAATCTGCTCTCGAGTGATGCTGACTTGCTCGAGTGCTGCGATGCCGGCGAGGTACTCTTGGGCGAGATGCTCGCGAGATAGTCGAAAATCTAGGAATATCGAGGGAATAGCTAGCTGAGTGGGAATGGCCGTGTGATCGTTGCATGTGAGCACGACTGGTCTTTTTGAGGTAGAGATTAGTGAGAGGACTGCCGTCCAGAAATCCTTGTCGTCGCGATAAAGCACGTCTACTTCCTCGAAAAGCAGTAGTGACTTTGATTGAGTCCCATCAGCAGATTTCTGCTTGTTGACCATTTGACTCTGGGACGCCTCGCCGACCTTTTCCAACACATCTTTGCCACTACGTCGATCTGTCGGATTGACTTCGAAGATCTCATAGTGTAGCTCGACAGCGGCCGCTTGTAGTGCTGCACTTTTACCACAGCCCGTTGGCCCACACAGTATAACAAGATTAGACCTCCACAGAGCTTCCCGACCTGCGGGACAAGGTGTAACTTCGTGATCCTGGTCAAACTCAGCACCAATGTCTGATGTCGCAGGTTGTGCCAGTTCGTCGTCAACAATAAAGTCGTCACCTTCAAGAGCATATCTGTCAAGAGCCAGCCCATTCTTCCGTGGACCAAAGTCGAGCCTGTCCGTCATGTGGAGTCGGCGTGTCTTTAACCAGTCTCGAAGGATCGTCGCTTCCGCACCATCTTGCAGGACTTCGGCTGCACATTGCGGAGCATATTTGACGTTCCACAACACGCCCTTGTCTTCATTGCAGGCCTCTTTGGAAGATCTTTGTCGCTGGGCCAGGGCACGGATCGCGCTATGTTTGCCCTCAATTTTGTGTCCGACTGGCTTGGAGGATGGTATCCGGAACTCAGAGGTGGATGACGAATGACAAGCTTCTCGCCTTAGACACACCTCGCAAAGTCTGGACCATGTCCTTTCAGACTCCTTGCAGCTCGAGACAGGCACTGACGCTGTAGACCTCTTGCGTTTTCGTACGATGGCGCTAGATACCGGCTGCAAGTCCGCAGGTTGACTCAATGATCCTTCGACAAGCATAGTATCCCTTGTCGGCATAGGCGCTCGCCATAGATGTGCCCTCGAGATTCGAGGTGTGTCAGTCTGATTTGTGGTCGTGCTTTTCGTCGTAGTTCGTGGTTTGAAGAACGAATGAGTCTCGACCTTTGGTCCATGCGCCTCTGCAGAAGCTACATCAGCCCGACCGTCACTTGCTGCATTGCCTATGACACTTAGCACCTTTCTACAGAACCAGAATCGCCGTGACTTACCAGCAGGTCTTTTCGGTCGTGTGAAGAATGGATGAGGATTGACCACCGGCTTGACATCGCCATGCTCGGAGCTCGAATCAATGGTCGAGGTCTTTGAGCTCTCTGACTTGATAGAACCGACAAACTGCACCTTCCCAGACCCGTTGCTGATGGAGGTGGATATGCTGTCATGGGATAGCGTCCGACGAGCCTGACATGCCCTCAGCTTGTCTACATTCACTTTGAAGCGAAGTATAGTCGTGGGTAATTGGTCGTCTGACTTTGCACCCGCCCATAGTGCCAAAGTGTTCTTCTGAGCGATCCTCCGCCTGCCCATCTACGGCATCACAATTTGTCGTTTGCCATCTAATCCTATTTTCATCTTGATTATGGCCATACACGTTTGTATACCAGGCGAGATCGTAAATTTAAGACGCGCCGCCAAAGTGAAGGCGGTGAACGCATCCCACGCAATTCGCGTTATGAATGGAGAGCTCCATACGCGCATTTTGTGGGGTGGACATTCGCTGCAGAATTGAAGACTTGAACAGATATCACGTTGCGATTGTCGCCTGACTTGAGGGTCAGATAGTAGGAATGGCTGCTTCGGACTTGAAGATACTAGAAGCCAGGCTTGCAAAGCTGGAAAAGTCACACAGTCGATTACAATGTGAGCACATATCCCACAACCATGCTTTGACGTGGCACTAATCCAGAGAAGCTATTGTACATTTCTACACCTTTTGCTTCGTTGCACTGTTTGGTGCCATCGCCAGTCTACTCTGGTAAGCTCTCCTGTCCTTGAACGCGCTCGAACTTTCGACTGACGAACAAAAGGTACGCCAAGAACCAATATCTCCCGCAATTGGCGACGGTCGTGTCCAGTGCGCGCGCGCTCAACGGTCTCTTTCGCGAGCGCACATCTTCCCTCAGTCCCGGTATCGACAGTGTCTTGGATGGCATAGAGCGATTCTTGGGTCGGTAAACCAAGACTGCTCAGTGTTTGGATTTACCTTTTATGTAAAGTGCTTCACACAAGCAGGTAGTCTTCGCACATCAAGTTCCCTGCTCCCGTGCAATGAATGCCATGGCCGCATCGTGGGCGCTCGTCTTTTGCTTCTCGTTCGTCTCATCACTAGTCGACTTTGTTTCGGGCGGCTGTGTGTCTGTACTTTGTGCGGCATAGTACTTTTTCAGTGAATCGTAGATGCGCTTCTTGAACTCCTCCGTCTGAAATATATTCTTCGCGGCAGCCAGTTTCGCCTCCGGGTAGAGTTGTGTGCGCTCGACCGAACCGCCGAGTAATGTCGCCGCCTTGCCTCGGTCGCGCGCCAGTAATGAATGATCGCGCTCGACTTCCTTGTCCACGATGCCCTTCAGCTTTTCGCGAAATGCCAGACCGTCCGATGAGTCCTGCCACTTGCGCAAGGTCTCTTTTCGGATTATATCAAAGTCTCCCGAACGCTTGAATTCCAAGATGGCCGCCTTTTCAGCTGCTTCGCTCGCAGCTTTCTCTTTATCCTCCGCCGTGCCACTCCTCTCTCCTCCATTCGAGCGCTTGTCCATATGAGACTAGATAGAGATGCCAGCCATGAGGCTCTGCTGCATAGACCAGGCGAGATCTGACAAAAAAATGTGCCTCTCACCTCGTGTCATCCTGCGTTGACATGATCGGGAAAGCTTTCCCCACAAAATTGTGCATGGACGCACACGAATTGCCGCAATAGTGCCGACAATCTTAAGCTTGGAGCAAGTCAGTATGAGCTTGGACTTGGCAGTAACGCATATCTATTTGCCTGTATCATGCGAGACGAGCTACAACAATGTCCTTAGTCTACAGAACATTCCGAATAGCCATTACGAGAAATCTCCCTTATAGTCGGAAGCCTTGCAATTCCCTCACTATTGTGTCTTTTTCCCGGATGGTGCCTTCTTCTCGCTCGAAGAGTCCTCCTCTTCTTCATCATCACTTCTGTCATCCTTTGCCACATCTTCCACGACGAACCTATAGGCAATGCGGAGGATGAGGAAACTCCAGTAGGCGTTCAGCAACTGTATGGCTGCGAGCAAGGCGAAACAAACATACTGAGAGATCCAGCACTTGTAGTGCTCGGCTTCCCAGTCGAGGTGCCAGGGCCCGACCGTCTCGAATTCTGTCACGACGGACCATAGAATGATAAGTGAGAGATAGTGTCTGGTGTAGAACCAGATGGCAATGAAAGCTGCAAAAACGGGACCAGTAAAGGACGAGTCGATATAGTTTAGATTCTTCGACAACGCAAGCCAGATGTCCGAAGAGTCCATGGTGATGAAGACACAGAGACCGATATATGTAAAGTGGAATCTGTACGATAGACCAATGAGCAGTAAAGTCACAATATGGTGGGCGACAAGCTCGTGGTAATCTTTCCTGGGCTTCTCCAGCTGCAGTGCAAGAACGATGAATTGCTGCAGCCAATATGCGAATTGGCACAGATAGTACATCTTAAAGTTGGCCAAGTGATATTTGTGTGGGTAGTCTGCATAAAATTCGGTGGTGTTGAAGTACCACATCTTTGTGTGTGACATGACCCAGATACCATAACTGGCGGAACAGGTAAAGTACATGATCGTGTACCCTTGCTCCATGAACCGCTGAGCTTTGCCAGAGGTCAAGCCAAACCTTCGTGCAATTGGAGCCAAGATCCACTGCATGCAGAATTCTCGCGTAAAGGTGAAGACCACCACATAGAAAGCCATAAAGACACCATCCAGACGACCTTTGGCATAATATGTTGGACTCGTGCCCTCGATTGGATAACTCACAAAGATTGCATGTGAAGCTGGATTTGAAGGTGTAGGGTCAACTACATACAGGCCGAGCACAAGCAGGATTATAATGAGAGGATTGAGCCAGGTATTTTGCTTCGAGTAGTGCACATATCGATCGACGATGCCAGAAGATCTACGTGGACCCTTCGGTCGTGGCAATCGACCAGGTTGTGCCGTTGGGATATTGTTGACCGAGACACTTCGGGAGCGTACACGACTGAGTCCACCAGGTCTGTCTCTACGATCAATACTGTCTGTCCTTGCAGAATCTGGCGAAAGTGTAGTCGGCTTCGTCGCCATGCTGAGCCAGCTGAGCGTCCACTCACAGCTCCGGACGTCCTGCCTGCCGACGTCCTAAGATGGATCGTGAGAGCAGTTCATATATGCTCATCGTTCGACGCCTGTACGCTGATGGGGAAGGAGCTTCAGCACGACTTGGGAGACCGAGAAGCTCTGGAAGGGTATCACAGCGGAAAGGCTTGCATCCGCGACAAGCACGGAAATATGGGCCGCACCTGTTGCGCGCCTCCGTTTCCCGCAAGGTTTCGAGGTTGTTGCAGATCCACGATCCGTCCTTTCATCAGTGGCCATGGCTTCAGGACTGATTTGACTCCACACCTAGCGGTTGCACATGGCATACAGAATACGTGTATAGGTACCATATTTGAAGCCAAAGCAGCAAATCTTTAGGCAATAGGTAAACAATTCTCAACTTCGGGATATATTCAAGCGTGGACTTCGCAACGGGTCGCTCAAGAGCATGTGGCCAAGACACAGGGCTGTCATTGTAAATTGATCAAAGCAGAGTTGTCTGCATATTTCCATCTCCAGAACAGCCAAGATTTGGTTGTATCTTCAGGATCTCAATTATGCTTGTCAAAATTGAGCTCAATTCATAAGTACGCTATCTATAGTGCCAGTGCTGAGCTGCTAGAGCTGTAAAAGAAGAAATAAAGAGGATAGGATGAAGTAGTGTGCCAGGAAGTGTACATTTCCGTATGTACTCAATTAGACAAGCGAGCCAGGAGTTTCTTCCAGTAATTTGTCCTCTTCTCAGCAAAGTCCTCCTTGAATCGTGACCTCCTGAAGTCAGCATCTCCTGTTACTGCTGTCGAATCGTCGAATACTTACTTCAGGGAAGAATCCGACATTGTGCGGGAATGCACATTGAATTGTACCACTTTGCTGTCTTGCTCGCTAAGCATTGGTGTTGCAGCCACGTCTTTGTGTTCCTCTGTGCCGACCGCAGACTGTACAAGGACAGACATCTTCTGCTAACTTCTTGTAGGAGTCGAAAGATGGTTCTTCGGGTACTGGCAACGATCGCAGAGAGATTTCCGAGAAGTAGCGCGTGAAGTCTAACCACTGGTTCGATGTGCTGAAGATGCCTCCTTATGATAGAGATGCTTTAGCGACCAGTTGCTAGGGGACAAGCTTGGCAGCTGGTAAGCAGATGATTTAGACGAGAGCGCTGAATGTCCTTGAGGATCTACAAGACCAAGGTGCTCAGACAACCCTGAGACGGCTGAACCAAGAATCTTTTCCCGAGTTTCATGCAAAAGATGACATGCATGGCAAAGCGTGGGATCGCAGACGCAAGAGCCCTGAATACGCGGGACCGGCACCTGGGTCCGTCCACGGGTGGAGCCTGCCAGAGTCTGCCCGCCAAGCTTAGAGAACCTTGGAACTTCCAAGGTTGGCATCGATCGCAGCCCTGGAGATTGCGCCCGGAAAGAACTTGCCCGCCGAGCTCTCGTGGTCCAATCACCCCGAATCGCGCACCGCGGGATTCGGGTCCACGCTCGCGAGCATCTGCTCTACACAGAATGCCTCCAGGCTTTCCTCCATGCATAAGCATCGCGTTCTCCTATACATCGCATTGGCTATCTGCAGCTAGCAGGTGTACGTAATCATCGAACATATTTTCACTATTTACCGTAATTGGAGCCACAATCTCGTGTACCTCTGCTATATGGCGGCACTGATACAGCACAACACTACAGACAGGCACGATGATGTAGGACAGATCGACGAGCTCTGGTGGGCAGATTGCATACAGCCTGGCAAGCCAAGTACGAAGCATATGTCAAGACCCATATAACGCATTGCGGCGTGTTTGTGTGCTATGACAAGTCATCTCAAGTGTGCTAGTCATTAGCAACACAAGCTCTCATATATAGTGTATGATAAGATATGATGCAATTATTGGTGTCTTATCTCGTCATCACCAGTATATACTTAGATACCTGGTAGCTCGCGCCAGTGTTCTCCAACAACACAGATAGTCTATCTGAAACCCAGCATATGTACAGATAATGCAGTGTCACTGTAGCTGTTGTGATCAGCTGGCAGAATTTGCCCTGTAAAGCAGGTCAGGGCGTTTTTGCACGAGACTGTGCATCACAACAAAAAGTTGACAGGAGACTCGATCGGCACACTATCAAAGCAATATGCTCTGCAGTGTGGTTGATGTGCAGACTTCTCTATCGCCGGATCCATGCAAACATCCAATCAGCCAACCATTTGGAAGGATTGTCCACGAGCCTGGTGAATGCGTCTGCCACGACAATAGTCGTGATAAGACATGCCAGAAACGTCACGAACTGTGCCAATGGCGGCGTCCAGTGGTCTACGTACTGCAATCTGAGATTCAGCTGCAGTCCGATAGTGTAGATGATTGCTGATTGTGTGAGGAACCACCCAAAAGAGATGCGCCCAAAATAGCGCGAGACTGGATTAGCTAGCAATTTCTGAGCGAACACATTGAGTTCGATGAAGAGCAGAGCACCAACAATCACGAACCAGGATGAGACTCGTTGGTGAGGCTGATTGATGTCATAGTCCCGGTTCAGTCCTCCTCCGTATATGGGTGTGTGGACAATGAGTTCATTGTTGATTGCGTTCGGGAAAGCATCTTCGTACACATACTTGAGAATGATGCCGGTGGCCAAGAAGAACCCTGCCACCCAGTAGTACGACAACCTTTTCTGAGTCTTGGGAAGACTAATTCCTTTCTTGGCATACTCGATGAAGTTCATGTTCGTCACAATCTCAGCAAAAAGCAGGCCAGTCAAAGAGTACCACGCCCAACTCTCGACCCACCAGGCGCATACGATGAAAGCTACAAGTCCCCAGACTCGAGAATCTTTGGTCATGTACGGGAACATGAGCATCACCATGTAGACTGTGAAAGATTGCTGGTAGATGATTGGAACGATCCAGAGCATTCCAGTAGGGAATGCTTTGACTCCAGCTTGCGTGGCATCGGTGTACCAGAACAGGTTGAACACGGAGTTGAAGTATGCCCAGGCATTTGGGATCTTGTAAGGTATCTCGGGTATGTGGTTACCCAGGATCTCCGCATTGTGCCTGATAGCATCGAAACCCTCACTGTGGTTAATGACAGTGGCGAACATCAGTGCTACTGCAGTGGGGATCCAAAGTCGAATGCCTCGTCGGAATAGAGTACCGGCCATCGATTCTGCTGTTTTTGCTCTGAGGAATCGAAGACAGATCAAACGCGCAGAGATGATAACAAAGAATGAAGCTTGCAGGTTGCCATCCCAGAAGAGCGGAGAAAAGATCTCTCGGAGGACGGATTGATATCTCGGAGGAGATGCATTCTCAGATAAGCTCTCAAAGACAGCTCCAGGTACGATTGTGCGCATAAACACCCACAGAAAAGCCTCGAATGCAATCAGACCCTTGAGACCTTCGAGGTATCCTACAATCTGCTGAGGCTCATCAGGACTTCTGTGAGCATCCCACGAGCCGAAAATTCTGTTCAGCCCTTGCTTGACCCGATTGCCCTCGACTTCTGCACCAACAAAATCTGCATCGTCGAGTCGTTCATCCTCAGGAGCCGTGAGTCCGGTTGTCTCTGCTGGCATGTTTCGCGTGGTCGAGAAGGTCTAGTCTGAGGAAGTAGCTGCCGTTACAAGCTAGTCAGTCGAGCGACACAATCCTGTGCACTGATGGCCAGTAAAAGATTGGTCGTCAGGAAAAGTCCTGGCAGCAATGTTTTACAGGTCGAACGATGAAGCGGCCATAAAAGGTGTCAAGCTCGTCCAGACTATATTTCGCCGAGATCAGAGCTGCTTGTTCGAGATGGCTATACCAGCCAGGTAGTCGAGCCCTCCCACGCGCGTGCCAGCGAGGACTTTCCTGGCTGGCACTTGGGGTGCTTTAGAACAAGCGCCAGCTGCACAACGAAAATGGAGGGACAACGCGCATGACACGCTGCACAACTGCAACCACTCACTTCTCCACAAGGATCCGGGCGCCGACTGCTTCTGAAAGTTGCACCTGCTTCGTCCGAATCGGGCAAGAACTCGAGAGGAAGCCCCGGGGTTGGCGTGACGGTGGCGCTTGTCCAAACGTGGATGCTTCGGAAGTTTTTCCCGCCGCCGGGAAGGTGTCACAAGCCACTTGAGGGAGCAACGCCCGCTTTCCATTTCCATCTCCACGGTCTTCACCAGCAGATGGAAGCATGCACACCAAGGTCGCTTCTATGGTTCCCACTCATGCCCAGCCTGGGCCTTTGCGGCTGGCAAGGCTCACCTGTATCGATCGACGTCCTGCAGGGCGGTCTCATGGAAACGTCGTGACCGCATCTGGCAAGTCACTGCCTGCTTCTCTGTTCTTACTGCGCCAGCCTTGCTAGCGTGCTATTCACAAATGCGCGCGATGCTCAGTCAAATAGAATCGTATAACACCCAGCACGACGAGCTGTGTACGTTCAAAAGTCAAGCTCCAGAGTTGTCAGCTCGAATCCCACGCTCATTTTACTTTCGCAGACACTTTGGCTCTAGTCTCCGTCCGTGGAGTCACAGGCACCACAAACATGGATCTTTCGTCGATGCATCGGTCGGATGAGCAACGTGCGACGGAGGAAGGCAGTAATGAAGTACTCTTTACCCAAGAGGAATCATACGAAATGCAGGCTGGTGCACCATACACCGAACATCTCGATTTGCAGCACGACGACGAGTTGGATTCGGACTCTCCTGTTCGTCAAGCCCATGCTCGAAGGAGTAGAGCACAGGCAGGACTCAAGTACGGTCTCTTGAGAGCATCTGCGTGGGTAGAAGAATGGACTCCGTGGACCATGCTGGTCTGCTACTTCGCCTTTTCCATCTTCTTCTATGTCACACTACCCAGATCGGCAACCAAAGTCTTTTGGTACTTTTACCTTTTCTTGGCCTTTATCGTTTCCACCATGGTCACGATCGAGGCGTCGCACTGTATTACGCCTTCGAAGGATGCTAGACGCGCTGTGCGACGTCTCCGGGAGACGGGCCAGTTTCCAACACCAGATGAAAAGTTGCCGACTCTGGATCTCGTCATCGTGGCATACCTGCCAAACGAAAAGGACATTATCAAGAAACAAATCCGATATGCACTGCGAGAAATTGTCTATCCAAAGGAGAAAATCACAGTCAACGTCGTGTACAACACACCTCATCCTATTGAGCCACTCGAAACTGAATTACAAGAGCTATGTGAGCAGTACGTCAATCTCAAAGTCATCAAGGTCACCAAGTCAAAGTCGAAAGCGGACAATCTGAATTACTTCTTGACCAACGAGGGCAAATCGGACATCATTGGTATCTACGACACTGATCACTATCCACACCCACACGGACCTCGATGGGCCGCAGAACGGTTCTGCAGGGGCGACGGAACAGACATTGTGCAGGGTCGATGTGTCGTCTACAACTACGACGAATCATGGGTCACCAAACTCATCTCGGCCGAGTTTGACATGATCTACGCCGTCTTCCACCCGGGCCGTGCCCACGCACAGGGTTTCGGTCTCTTTGGTGGTGCGAATGGGTACTGGCGTGCCTCTCTGCTGAAGGAACTCAAGATGCAGGGTCACATGTTGACGGAAGACATTGACTCGACCTTGCGCGCATTCGCAGCCGGTGCCAAGATGGTGCACGAATTGAACACGGTCTCGTACGAGCAGGCGCCGGCGACGGTCAAGGCCTTTACCAAGCAGCGACTGAGATGGGCGCAGGGATGGTTCCAAGTGACCATTCGACACGCGACCCTGGCAGCCCGTCAGGGTGCACCGGGCGCCAACATCAAGTCCCGCTTCGGCATCTTTGTCCTGCTCGTCTTTCGCGAACTCTTCTTCTACATCCTGACGCAATTCTCGGCGCTGCTGCTGGGCAACTTTGTGGTGCAGCCGCCCAAGGACATTGCGAGCGTCTACCACGCGCTGTTTGGGTACCCGCTCTCCGCGTGGATTCTCATCTACAACGTCCTCACCCTCGTCATCATCACGGGCTTCACCATCCGCAACCGCTCGGAATTTACCTCCTGGGTCACCATTTGCGTCTATGGCGCCGGCATGCCCATTTACTTTACCATCCTCGCCGCCATGGGTCTCTTTTCCCATTTCCGCGAGCTGACCAAGTATGAAAAGTGGAATCCGACCGCGCGATCCACCGTCAAGAAGGACGACGTTTAGACTTTTTTTCTTCCCTCTGTCATGTGTCTCTCCTTAACCCTAGCTTTATAGCATCATAATCATTCATTCATCCAATGTCCACTGATATTTGCAAATTGATACCTTCATCTGTGATACCTTCATCTGTGATACCTTCATCTGTGAAACCAATGTCAATCGAGGCTGCAAGAGTCAACACTGTAGACTGTCATTTGAAAGCATAGTTGCACAAGATTGATAGGCTGATGGACTGGTTGAATGATTGATGCTATGCTCGAGATGCTTGCTACTCTGAAAACTATGACGTCCACACACACACACCGAAATCCTAAATGGGGGGGACAAACGCACTTTACTTTCTCCTAAACATATTCCTGAGTCGCGAAGAGGTGGTCGACATGATGGACGCGCCATCGTCCGCGTCGCCCTCATCCCGCTGCTGTTGCTTCTTATTGTTGTTGCCGCCGCCTCCCTTCAACCAGGAAGACTTTTTCGAGGCGCTCGATCGATTACTGTTGGTGGAGCGTATGGATGCCGGCCGACTGTTTGCTTGGGGCAGGGGCGCGAGTTGTCCCTTGAATTCGACCCGGTCAATCTCGGGAATCACCTCAAAGAGGCCCCGGGCGCCGGAGCTGATGTCTGTCGCACAAATGACGTGCCCTCGTTGACGGATGAGTACTCCGCAGGCTGCTACAGGCAAGGTCCCATCGGTGAACTTTTCCTGCTCAATGGTCTCTCGTGCCAGGTTGCGAGCGGTCGTGATGAGTGAGATCTTGTTGTCGCCTTCCACCTCGATCGATGGCGAAATGACCGTTTCTCGAGTACAGGTGATGTATGCCTGACGCAGGATCGGCTTGGGCCCTTTGCTACTGCCACAGGTCTTGCAGGCAATGTGACCGGCATTCTTGCACGTCGTGCAAAAGTACTGCCCTTGACCTGAGCACATGACACACGGCTTCTTCTTGAAGATGCCTGTACCGTCGCAGGCAAAGCAGTCGTCCTGAGAGGCCAGACCCTTGCACTTGCGGCACTCGTCATTGTGGTCATCACACTGGATGGTGGAGTAAAACTCTTGATCCATGATTACACACGGGACCTCTTCCGTGACTCGTGGCGAGTCCAATGACAGTGGTGCCAAGTCAAGATCTGCTTCCCAGCAGTATGGCAGGGAGGTGACCTTGTCGAGTGGATGCTTCGACGGACCAAGTTTCTTCCAAAAGACCGTCCTTGACTCGAGCACAAGAACCACATGGAGCATCTCCACGTACTCTTCAGCGCGAGAGTACACGCTGAAAGTCGTGAGAGGCTCTTTCGATAGAATTTCCGCTTCAAACTGCTTCGAGAAAGCACTCAGGATATGTCGGCGAGCCAGCTGAAGGTCACATTCTTGTACCTCCTCGGACAGATCGACCTCGGAAATGGCCAGATCTGAAAAGTTGGTCAGACTTCGCTGATATGACGGGGAGGCAAGAATGGAAGGTCTTCTTGTGGCACCAGCATTCGAATCCGACCTCTGCTGGACAATCATATCACGCAAGATGTCTTGTGCCTCGGCAGAATGATCTTCCTCCTCGTCAAAACCGTGTGAGTGAAACTCTTGCGAGACGCCATCGTCCGCTACCTCCTCTCGAATGGTCTGGCTGGAAGTACTAAAACGACCCAGGTCGAGCTCTGGAATATGGAATGCTGAGCTTCTTCGTGTCCCCTGTGGAATGGACTGCAAATCGACATGGTCGGTCTGCATCGGGGACTCTTCGATAGAGCGACGGGAGGAAGAGGGCAATTCGGGAGACCTGTGTCCGACGGACGATCCAGCCGTGCTCGAATATGCAGAATCCTTGGCTTGTGAGAAGAGGGACAGCTTCCTGAGTGTCGGCTGCATCTGATTGAGCTGCGTCTCGTCCACAACCTCAATCGGTGACCATTTCTCTCCATCAAATTCGCACAAAGCCCGGGGACGACTCTTTTGTTGTATGTGCACATCTGCGTAGTTCAGGGCGAGGTCCCTGACTTGATCAGACAATCGATACATGTCGGCCACTTATTGCTATGCTTCGCGCAACGCACGCTGTGCTGACTGTTTGTGAAGGATCGACCTGTGCCGTGTCCTGGGGTGTCGGTGTGGCTTTAGAAAACAAGGTTCGTCCCGTGCCGTGGATTCCTTGTTTTTAAGAGTTTTCAAATTTCTGTGCTGCTGACCTTTGCTTTGCAATGCTGACAACTATATCGAAGCAATGGAGATGTGATTACACCAGAGACTGGAATGAGTGCGTAGGTGAAGAGGAGAATCAAAGATTTGCAAGGACGTTGCCCAAGTCAGTCTCTGCAGCCTTGTGTAAGAAGGGCAATGAGCTCTGTGTGAGTCTCTGCAGCCTGTCTGTGGTGTCAGCTGGTGGAGCCAAGACGCCTCCGTCATTGGGTGCGTTCCAGAACATCGAAGCTTGGAAGCTTCTTCCCTCTTCGGGCACATCCTCCCACGCGCATTCATTCTGGGCCCCTCTCATCACTGTCTCTCGCTTCTGGAGGTTGGTCCAGCTGTCTGGTGCTGGGGAATGATGAACGGACGCTGCTGCTCATACTGCCGGCGGCTGGCATGCCCAGGTGGGCAGATCGGCCTCACGCGTGGTATGTCGAAAGTGACAGCTGGCCAGCCTGCAGCAGTAGGTGAAGCATGTCTGGGCCTCAGCAGCTGCAGCTGCAGCAGTGATGCTCAGACTAGACCCGACGCCTGTCTGACCGCATGCGGAACGTTTGGCCCCGCTGGTGGCAGGCATGATCTGCGTACCTAAGGTACGTGGACAGGATTGGACAAGGAGTTCTCGGCGGGAAGCTCAAACTCGAAAGAGAGCCCAGACTGTGGCACGTGAGCCTCATGTCCTTTTTTCTGATCAATGAAGCCAGACCCCCGCTGTCCTTTGGAAGAAGGTTCATTCGGAGGATTGATTGTGCTTCCAAGCTTGTCTGTAGCCGCCACCAGCCCTGCCAGATGACATCAACCTTGGAATCTCACCCTTTCACTTCCCAATCGGGACAACCGGGCTGCAGCAGGCTCGAGCGCTTTGGGAAGCTGGAGTCCACCCTGGTGCAACTGTGCCACGAACTGGCGCCTGTCTGGCAATTGATCCCCCCCAAATGGAGACTCCTCCAGCAGCAGCACGCGGGATCCACCGAATGCAGATTCTGGCATCCACAAGCACCAGGGCTTCCCTTCCTGCTCTTGCCTGCCTCTTGCCCAGCTGCCTCTGCTCTCCCAAGGTGGTAGTCACTCTCTAGGTAGCTGCTGGTGCTGCTGCTGCCGCTGCTGCTGCTGCTGCTGCTTCGAGGCAGACACACGACTTGTTGCGGGTGCAGCGGAGGCTGGTAGAAGCTGTCTCGAGCAGCTTCCATCCATGCCTCCCCTTCGTCTCCATGTCTCTATATGACACCCAGCGTGACGCTCTCTCTCTTCTTGCTCTTTCCTCCCATAGAAGATACATCCCACGCTCTTTTACTTTCCTCGACTCAGCACAGCGAGATATATCCTGCTCACCGGCTGCAGAGACTCGCTAGCAGTGCGCTTGTTCAAGCAAAAGCCTTCGAAGAACGGTGTCGGCATCAGTGTCTGAACGCTTGCCATGGTTCACATCACTCGAGGGCGTTTCGTGCTGCCGTGGACGATTCTCGCTGCGTCACTAACGACAGTTCTCGGCAGAGACATCAACTGTGCTTGTGGGTATCTCGATCCAGTGACGAATGACTTGTGGACCGATACAACAATTCTCTACTTCAACGAGACGGATGCCGCAGCCCTGGCGAGCAACGTCGACTTTGTTGATCTCAACTTTATCAACAAGTACGAGTCTGGTTTCAGTACCATCTACCGACAGGGAGCTTCCATCAAGAACATCGGACTCGAGGACTCCGGCAAGCTCGAGCTACGGGTCGATCCTGCCGAGCCTGATCACCTGGTCATGGGCGGTGGTATCCGCACCTCTCGTCAGGATATCCAATATGGTTCCTTCCGAGCGGCTTTGCAACCGGCAAAATCTGATGCCAACAGTGGCAGCTCGACATTGTCCATGTATTATCGCTTCAATGGCTCTCAGGCTATCCAGGTGGATCTCATCGATGCCGGTGCAGCAAACTTGTCTTCAGCACGCTTCAAGGCAGACATTCCCGGTGGTAGCGTCGACGCGACCAGCTTCACATTTGCAAACATCTCGGAGTCTGCCAATGATCTTAATGAATGGCGATTTGACTGGACCCCGAAATCTGTGAATTTCTCGACCGTCCTGAACGCAACAGTCAATGCAAGCATCAGTAAAAGCAAGCATCATCTGCCCTCGGTGCCCGGCGCGGTGTACTTCAAACATTGGTCTACCGGTCTCGACTCGCCACTGATGGCTCCACCACAGGCACCAATCGCAGCCTGGGTGGGCTACATCAGGATTTTCTACAACTCCACCATCACCTCTACCCATGACGCATTTGGGGCGCAATGTGCGATCCTGCAAACTGCTTCTTGCAGCACAGAAGATTATTCCTTGCGGGTCTCGTCTGAGTTCGCGGCAGAATCAACGCAAAAGTGGAAGCTCGTGTTGGTCAAGTACAAACCACCGGCATGGGCAGTCTATGGCGTGAGCATCACTGGCATCACACTCGCCCTACTCATCATACACGCGGTAATTCGACGATTGGTCCGACACTACTCTATTCCCAAGGCCGACAGGCCCGTGCACCCTGGTGCCTACACCTACAAACTCGATCGATTCGCCTTGCACGGTGAACTCACACGGGAAATGGTCAAGGAGAAGAAGAAGACGGAGAAGCAGGAGAAGAGAGCAAACAAGCGAGGTGAACCCATGATCAAGACGAAGGAGATTGATCCAGATGCCGCCTCGATCGTTTCGTTTGCTACAACTAATGAACCCGATCAAAATTCAGTCCGTGGTTTCCGATCCCTGGCGAGCAACAAGAACTCGAAGATCATCGCCTCAGCTCTGCCTACGATGTACTACTCGCGGCCCGGCAGTGCTCAAGGTGTGTCCGGTCCATCTTCCAGCTCACGAGGACCATCGCGAATGCAAGACATTGGTCGACCTGATGCTGATGACGAGGAAGACGAAAACACGAATATGCTCGATTCCACGCCTGGTACACCGCGAGCACGATCCAACAGTGAAGCTTCGCTGGAGGAGGAGACTGAAGAAGCCTATGCCAACTTGCCCACAAGGCCGTCTGAGGAAATCAACCGCGAGCCCGAGTCTGCCGTCGCCTTTCAGGCTGTCGACAAGGAAGCGCCACGGGAACGAAAGAAGTCAATGTTTCAAGAGGTTGCAAAACCGGGAAAGATGTTTTGGAGAAGGTTCTTCGGCAAAACACCCCCTGCAAGGGCGCTGGAGAAAGCAGCTGTGCTCAAGACGAGCTCTCGATTCGACTACCTCGATGGACTGCGTGGATTGGCTTGCTTCCTGGTCTCGCTGGTACACTTTTCCCTGACATTCTATCCGGGTTTCTTGGAGCCTGATGTGCCCGGTGGCGACAAGTACAGCTGGGTTCACTGGATCAGATTCACAATCAACCCGGTCTTCTTCAATGCCAACTTTGGTCTTGGAGTCTTTTTCATTCTCTCCTCACGTCTCATCGGAGTTCGTTATCTAAAGGCGGGACATTTGCAAGACCTTGCCGGTTCAACCTTTAGACGTATACCACGATTGGCCTTTCCAGTTTTGTGTGCCGTTGCACTCGAGTACTTCCTGATTGGAGTCGGTGCGATCGAGTGGCTGCAATATCTGGCGTCTGTGACGTGGTCGACCTGGGCATATGCGGTCGAGTTCAAGAACGCTGGTTGGTTCGTCAACGAATACCTCGCCTTGCTCTTTGTGCAGCCGCCACAGTTGCCACAGATCATCTACAACTACTGCACCGGAGTTCTTTGGACATTGCCCGTCAGTATTCAAGGGTCCTGGACAATCTTCCTCGGAGTCATCGTGATTCGGGAGATCAAGACTCCATGGAAACGATTCGGTTACTACTTTTTCTGCATGGTCAACTCCTGGTATGCTCTCTCTTGGGGCTCGTACTTTTGGGTTGGGCTTGCCATTTCGGATCTGGACGCAACTTATCGTTACCGTACTTGGGGAGCCATAGCATGGCGCAGACGACTGATGGTCCTTGGAATGTGGCTCATAGTCATGCTGAGCATGTCTTCACAATTCCTGCAACAGGTGACGGCATTCAGTTTCTCGAACCTCGAGTACAACATCCATTCAGACTTGTTGACGGGACTGCCGATTGGCCAGACACCACGAAGGGCTTATCCAGCCTTCAACTTGCCTGAGCTCTACTCCCTGTTTGCTGCCACGGGCATCATTCTGATCTGCGACTTTTCCTACACCATGCAAAAGATCTTTAGTCTGCGAATCCTGCGAGCGCTCGGGTACTATTCCTACTCAATCTACCTGCTGCACGGTCTCATCTTTTGGAGTTGGGGATCCTGGTTGTGTGTCACCCTGGCGACAAAGAGCGTACCGTACTGGGCCAACGTCCTGGTGGTTTTCATCACGAGTTACCTCGTCCTCGGCGTGGCCATCTACCTCTGGACACCGTTTGCCGATGTCTTTTCAGGCTACGCCGGGACTGCCCTGTGGCGACGTGCTCAGGGTCGTGCATTCTTTGCCACCATTGGTTAGATACTTATATATACAATGAATATATTTGCATGAGTTGATCACACCAAGAAAGTCAACCGCTCTCATCGGTTTTTGCGCGACCTTGTCGAGTTGAAGCGCAGTCCACTGAAAGCGAGGGCGTCGCTCTCCAAGTCCCAGTCCTTGGAGCTCATGGCTTCTCGAAAGTCACGCCAGGCGTGTGATGGATCGTCCGTCTTTTGTGCGTGTGCGAATAGTGCCTCGATGAGATGGAGATGTGTGGCGTCGCTCCTCATGGTGACGCCGATCCGGCCTGTCCTGTCGTCTCTAGCTAGGACGACCTTTGCCGTGTCGTCGTCGTCGTCCTCGTCCCGAACGGCTAGGGATGCCGTGTCGCCGGTCGTGTCAGTCTGACTACTGAGTGATCGATTGAAGCGCGGTATATTACGTTCGGTGATCCAAGTCATGTCAAAGGCCGTTCTCTGTGGCCACAAGAGACATTCTTGGCGCGCGACCTCTTGCGGAGTGAGTACTGTTCCCCCGCCTTTGCCGTCACCACCACCACCACCACCACTGGCATCGTGGCGGTATGATTGCAGTACGATGGCGAGTCGTTGCGGGTTGAGGGTGCGCATGTGGACGTTCTTGACGGCGCGATAATTTGCGGCGAGATGCAAGGCGATGAGACACGCGAGGGCAGTGTATATCTCGGCTGGGGTATCGAGCCATGGTACGAGTAGGGTGCCGAGGGAGAGACCGAGGAGGTAGATGATGGTTTCTTGGGACGCGTCTTTGGCGTTGATGTCGGCCACGGACGCGTCGTCGCGCGCAAAGTGGTTCGTGAGGGCGGCTTTACTGGCCCCCGCGCAGACGCCGCACAGCGAGCGAAGTAGTGCGGCGAGAATCACCACTGCGCCGCGAAGCGTATGGCGGTCGGCGAGTAGTGTATTGCTGGACGCCGTGCCGAGCAAGAGTCCCGCATCGTTGAAGAGGTCCGCCAGGAACCGGAACCGCTTACATTCCGTATGAAATGCCGACCCGCCAAACCGCCAAGTGAAGAGTATCCCCGCCGCACGACTCACCGTCTCGCTCGCCACGGAGAGCCATAGCGCATCTGAGACGGAGGCTTCTGCGCGCGCGACCCCTAGTGTCACGAGAGATTCCCGCGTCGCCAGCAGTCCCGCTACGGAGGAGAAGATTGCTTGTGCCGAGTCGTAGACTTGGTAGGGGAGGTAATCTGCCCGGCACGATGTCCGCCAATTCAGTGGCATGAAGATTTCCTCCAGCGTCGCCAGCGTCAGCGACCGCCATTGTCGCTTCGCCGGTGGTCTTATAAAGTCTAGATTCGATAGATCTGTCTGCGTCATTGTAGCCTCTCTGTCGCTCGATCTCTGAGGGCATGAAATAGCTATAGGGGTTGCATCCTCAAATACGGTCAAATAAAGTTGTGGAGAAGACAAATCACGACTTGTGAAATGAATTTTGGCGTTGCTCGTTATTTCCTTGTGGCGCCTGGCATGTGCACGCTGTAGTACTAGTAGTTAGCTAGTACTAGTAGTTAGCTAGTAGTACTGGTAGCAGTACTGCTGAGGCAGTATATACATGTATATTTGTTTGTATATGGAGTATATGGAGCGTACGGGATAGTCAGGTCACTGCTTGAGGTCAAAGAGAAGAAATTCTGCCTCCCGTGAACTCTCGTTGGTGATGTTCAGTTCGCCCTGTCCACGGATAAACATGCCGTCGCCTTCACGCATGGTCTGACCATTGACGGTGATGGCACTGCCATTGTCGGGCGTCTGGTACCCTGACTTCATGATGAGGTGGAGGTAGGCCGAGTCGCGGTGTATGGAGTGCGTCACGGTCGCGCTGGGGGAGAGCAGGCTGGCGTACATGGCCATGTCGGCATTGATGGGCACTACATTCTCGCTTCCGCCTTTCGTGGTGACTGCGGCAATGTCCTGCACGATGAGGGCCAGAGTGTCCTTTTTCTGAGTGTCGCTGAATGCTTTCGTGGTATAAGTCGGCGTGAGACGGGCTTTATTGGGTTTACACCAGATTTGCAGGAAATGCACCTGCTGCTCTTTATTGGTATTGTACTCGCTGTGCGTGATGCCCGTACCGGCACTGGTCATCTGTATTTCGCCACGCCGCAGGATCTCCTTGTTGCCCATGCTGTCGTTGTGCTGCAGCTCGCCCGTCACGAGGTACGAGAAGATTTCGAACTCACGGTGCGAGTGCGCGCCAAAGCCCGTCGTCGGCTCGACGCGGTCCTCGTTGATGACGCGCAGCGGGCCAAAGTCCTGGAACGCCGGATCGTGGTAGTTTGCAAAGCTGAAGGTGTGGAATGACTTTAGCCAGCCGTGGTCGGCATTGCCTCGAGCCAGCGATCTTCGTGGTACTAGCTTCAAGGACGACATACTATTCAGTAATCTTTATATCTTCCGTATGTACCGCTCTGAGCGCACTAGTCTGAAGGCGAATTGATATGCAAAGGTGATCTGGTGTGAGGATAGGATTGACAAGCAAAACTCCGAGGATGACTTATTCGGGTTGGCAATTCGGCAGTTGGTGCTTTGCCACTTGCCGAACCGGGGCCATACTGCGCGATTGTGTTGCACAAGATTTTGTCCAGCTTGTCACTTCTATTTGTACTATTATCTACAAGTCACGGCTGCTGGGACTTGTAAGGTCATAAGAGACCTTCTGTTGTTCAAGAGCTGCTCGTGTCAGCCTACTTTCTACATGTAGGATGTCGAATGTCCTCATCAGGTATTACGGGGCATTATTGATACGTCCGGCGAATTGCGTCTAGATCTACAATGCATATGCTTACAAGTCCTTGCTCATGTAGACATCTGTTCAATCAGACTGCGTCTCATTGGAAGCAGGTAGCTCACGTCTCCAGCCTTCGTCGAGGTGCTCCTCGTCGTCCGTCCTGGTGTAGCCACACTTTTCGTAGAAGCCCTGGACCTGGTACTGACTCGAGATGATGACCTTTTTCGCAGCCCACATTCCGGCGACTGTACTCTCGCCTTGTGCTACCAGCCTCTCGCCGACGTGGTGTCCCCGAGCTTCTTTTGAGACTGCCAGTCGGCCCAGCAAGGCATGATCCTCTTTGCGCAACATCCGGACCGCTGACCATGTCAGTCCAGATCGCCCGAGAATGTGGTGCTCATTTACTGCCTAGTACTGTTTCGTCCCTAGGTCTGACCGCGATGATGTGCACCACCGTGCTCTTCGGAAATGGTTTGTCGTGTTCATCGACTTCTAATTCCTCGGAAAAGCTCTGTTCATGACTAATTACCGAGTGAGTGAATAATTCTGGCTGAGTCTGATGGCATACCAGAAGACCTGGTTCCTCAATGCTATTGACTTGTCGAATTCGTCTTTCTATCGATGTAAGTTCATGTGATGTCGATTTGCCAATCTGGGATGAGATTACTGTTTCGCAAGTCTTAAGAACAATGTCTTCCTTGTCCATCGTATACAGTGTTCAGCAACTGTATCACACCAATTTGCAAGCTGTTATCGACAATCAAGAAGCTCCAGTTGCAGGCATAACGAGATGCGCGCGCAAGAACTTCCCCGGACTTTCGCAAGATTTGGGCGGCAACCACAAGCGCGGAAGTGCCGGCTCCTCAACGACGTTTGGAGGCGAATGAGATCATATTCCCGGTCCTCGACATCGGCAGTCGCACAACTATACTCGCTGCAAGCTCTGGCTCTACTTGATCCCCAGACTTCAGCAGGTTGGCAATACGTGAAGCAAAATATGAAACAAGTCATCATCGACAGTAGCGCTGGCGGAAAGCCTGGAACCACTTGGTTTCCGCTCGTCACCAAGGAGTTGCCGGTTCCTTCAATCACGCCGGGCAAACTTCTGGTACAAGTGACTGCAGGGGCACTGAACCATCGTGACGTCTTTCAGCGCCAGAACGCGTACCCGAGCTTGTCTGTGGACAGCCCGGTCGGCGCAGATGGTGTGGGAGTGGTCACGGATGGAAGTGCTAAGTTGAAGGGCAAGCGGGTCGTCTTCACGCCCATATATGGCTGGGAGACAGATCCTGCAGCTCCAGAGGGCGAGTACGGGATTCTTGGTGGTCAGAAGGGGATGATCGGAACGTTGACTGAGCACACGTTGGTCGAAGAGGACCAAGTGGAACCTTGCCCGGAGCACTTGACCGATGTCGAGGCTGCCGCTTTACCACTGGCGGGTCTCACTGCTTTCCGAGCGCTTTTCACGAAAGGACAGTGCAAAAAGGGCTCGAATATCTTGATTACAGGAATCGGTGGAGGAGTGGCACTCTTCGCTCTGCAATTCGCGGTTGCTGCTGGTGCAAATGTGTGGGTCACATCAGGCTCAGAGGAAAAGTTGGCATCGGCCAAGAAACTTGGAGCCAAGGGTGGCATCAACTACAAGACCGAGAAGTGGGGAAAGGTCTTGGCCAAGGACTTACCGGCGAAGCTGGATCTGGTCATTGACTCTGCCGGTGGTAACATTGTCGCAGACGTCCTCCCATGCCTCAAGCCCGGCGCACCTATCGTCGCCTATGGCATGACTACCGCTCCCAAAATCACCATCTCCATGGCTGCAATCTTGGCAAATGTCGAGTACCGTGGATCGACCATGGGATCAAAGGCCGAATTCAGGCGCATGCTAGAGTTTGTGGCTCAGCACAAGATCCGACCGGTCGTGCACAAGGTATATATCGGTCTCGGAGCCGCCGAGGACGCTTTCGTGGAAATGCGTGATGGCAAGCAATTTGGCAAATTGGTCATCACGGTGGATCCAGCTGCAGCCGGTGCTGATGTAGGTACAAGTGGAATGGCAGCCAAATTATAAGCCTGACTGTTGTAGTGATCTGATCGTCTTTAACGAAGACAATATGTGATGAATGCAGGTATTTATGAATTGATCCGTGCTTTTGTCCTGGATCATGTCAGAGACAGCCCGATACTCCCAACCGTCAGGCATCAGCTGATGCCGCACATATGTTCGCATTCCTTACAGTCCTTTCGTGTTTCATGACTAGAGTATGTCGTGTTCCTCGTGTAGTTCATTTCCTGCCGTCACTCCAATTCACCACCCACGTACGCAACTCTGGACACAGAAACAAGCTGCAACCACAACAAGCACAGCTGCACGCCAGTCCAGGAGTAGTCGTATAGGACATCAGGCGAGGGAACAATTCTATACATCTTGCGCTTCATACTAATCGCGACAGTCGACCAAATCTTATCATGGCCGATCCAAGCACGTATCCACAAACATGTCCTTCGAGTGGTTCTGGCTATCCTGGTAACCTTACAAACGATCAAGCAGCAAAACTCAAGAAGCTACACAGCGAGCTGGTCGCTGAGGGATATACTGAGCGTCTCGATGATCCTTCCTTGGTACTTCAAAGGCTCGTGCGGTCCACATCGTCGCTAATCAGGTTAGCTACGATTTCTGCGCGCACGAAAATTCGATGTGGCTCTAGCCAAGAAGATGTTTACAGACTGCGAGCACTGGCGCAAGGAATTTGGCGTGGACGAACTGAAGCGCTCATTTGATTTCAAGGAGAAGCCAGAGATCTCGAAATTCTACCCGCAATACTATCACAAGACTGACAAGGATGGTCGACCGGTGTACATTGAACAGCTCGGCGGCATTGATTTACACAAGATGTATAAAATCACGACTCACGACCGAATGATACAGAATTTGGTGGTCGAGTATGAGAAATTCACCGACAACAGATTGCCAGCCTGTTCTAGGATGAAGGGCGAATTGATCGAAACTAGTTGCACAATCATGGATTTGAAGGGTGTAGGTGTCACCTCGATCCCGAGTGTTTATGGATATGTCAAGTCCGCGAGTGCTATTGGCCAAAACTATTATCCGGAACGAATGTATGCAATGATCAGGTATGGAGAGTGTCATGCACTAACGAGGACAGGGGCAAATTCTATCTGATCAATGCACCGTGGGGCTTTTCCACTGCCTTTTCAGTCATCAAAGGTTGGTTGGACGAGGTGACTGCAAAGAAGATTCACATTCTGGGATCAAGCTACAAGTCTGAATTGTTGAAACAGATCCCTGCCGAAAACCTGCCAAAGAAGTTTGGCGGAACGAGCGACACTGCCGGAGCAGTGGAACTTTCTGATGTAGGACCGTGGACCGACCCAAAGTATGCATCGCAGAACGCTGCCGCAGGTGCCACGTCCTCTGCGAATATACAAAAAGTCACTCCCGGCAGTCTTGGTGGAAGTCGGCCAGGATCCATCAGGGCGCAGGCATTATAGCCTCCTGTGCTTGACTATAGCATTTCCCTTGCTTTCCACCGATTAACAAACACTTGCGTACTAATGAAAGTCTTTTGATGAAACTCTGGTTATGCGTCGCTTAGACTTGTTTGCATTGTGGGATATTATGAGGCTTGACAAATTAACTTAGAAAGTGATTTTCTATCAGTCGCACCAATTTTCCAAACTTTTTCATACTTATACCTTTACCCGAAATGACGACCGCTATAGATTTACTGCAGCAGCAGATCACATCTACTGGTGCATTATAGTCATGTATGAAGTGAAGTTGCCCGATACTGATTCATGCCTAAACAGCGGAGACAACATGACTACCTATAAGCATGCATTGTACCGCTCTTACAGATTGATATTACGAATCGCACTTCTGATTGTACTACTGTATTCATGTCACCATGGTCTAGACTCTAAGGTCGATGCATATGATGCGTCCGCGGGAGAACGCTTTGGATGTGATCAGTACCCTGCCTTGCGACCAAACACTTCATCTTTCGCTGCCATCGAGGCCGGGTACGCAGACCTCAGCAGCGCGACGTATCGCCGCAAATCGGCACACTTATTGTCCGGCGCAGTCAAGATTCCGACCGTGTCGTACGACGACATGGTTGGCCCGGTAGAGGCCGACCCTCGATGGCGCATCTTTGCCTTCCTGCATGACTACCTACGGGACGCATTCCCACTGACGCACGAAAGACTGGAGTTGAGCAGAGTCAATACCTATGGACTACTGTATACCTGGCGAGGCAATACGGACGCTGGCGGCTGCCGCCTCAAACCTATTCTCTTGATGGCGCATCAGGACGTCGTGCCCGTCGACTCGGTGGATAAGTGGACGCACCCGCCATTCTCGGGACACGTCGACGAAACTCATGTTCATGGGAGAGGAGCGTCGGATTGTAAAAATGTCCTTGTGGGCATCATGGAGGCCGTCGAGACTCTCATTCATGCAAATTTTACACCTCAGCGTACGGTAAGACCATGGAATTTGATAGGAAGGTAGGTCAGGAAGCTGATGTAGATACAGATCTTGTTGGCATTCGGCTTTGACGAAGAGATAAGCGGTGCACAGGGAGCGGCTCAATTGTCACGCGTCATTGAAGCACGGTACGGCAGGGACGGTGTTGCGCTGATCCTCGATGAAGGAGCTGGATTCGCTGACCTATACGGACAAGTCTTTGCTACACCGGGAGTCGCTGAAAAGGGATACATCGATGTCACTGTACAAGTCACAATGCCTGGCGGCCACTCCAGCGTGCCTCCCGATCATACAGTAAAGCCCATGAGATACGATTCTACCAATGCTAACACGCACAGGCCATCGGTGTCTTGTCAGAGGTCTTGGTCGCGATTGAGAATGCTCCATATCAAGGGATACTGAAGGAGCACAATCCTCTATATCAGAGCATGGTGTGCGCCGCTCGATATGCTCCGAATTTGCCACACAAACTAGCGCGCCTGCTGAAGAAGTCACAGTTGACAGCCTTGGCAAAAGAATTGAGCAAGAAATTGGACTACCGATACCTGATGGCCACATCGGTCGCAGAGACCGTGATTCATGGTGGAGTCAAGGTGAATGCATTGCCGGAGACTGCATCGGCAACAATCAACCACCGTATATCCATTGACGAGAGTGCTGCCTCCGTCAGACGCCGAATCACTGCATTGGCATCGAAGGTGGCTAAGCATCACGACTTGACCATAGCGGCATTTGACGATGGAGATACCGAATTGAATTCGATTCGGCTCAGTCAGGGAATAGATACCCTCGAGCCAGCGCCCATCACGCTTCTCGATACCCCGGAGTATTTCCTACTGGCAGGCACCATTCGCAATGTCTTTCCCACAGTGTTGGTGGCACCGGGCATGTCTTCCGGCAATACCGATACAAAGTCGATGTGGAACTTGTCGAAACACATCTTTCGATTTGAGCCGAGTTTAGATGGGGCACTGAGACCAGAGGAGACCAATATCCACACGATCAACGAACGCATGTCCATCACCGGACACATCGAAGCAGTGCGGTTTTATCATCAATTTATCCTCAATGCCCAGCACGCTTTCTGAAGTCTCGTCTCGGGGGAAGAGGTCAGCTATACTTGTCAATCAGTCTCGCCAGCGTCCTCTTGGCACTGTCTCTGTACCCGGACCCTTGTCCGGTACCGCTGTGGTTCAGCTGGTGATAACACATGTACAGGGCGATCCTGTCGTCATACTCGGCGACGGGCTCGTCCTTGGGTTTGATTTGATGGTACTCCTGCAGGGTCCCTTGGAATCCACCAAACATGGCCATGATGCTCAACTCGAATTCCGAATGGGCAAACATGGCACAAGCGTCAAAGACGTACCCGGACCGATGGTTGCCGGACCATAAATCGCCATGAATGAGTGCCGGCCTGATGCGCGACAGCGCATCCAACAATCGTGGCACGACCACCCGACCGGCCACGTCGATTTGTCGCGCTAGGTCCTCGTCGCGCGCATTACTGCCGAGCTTCGAGATTGGCCGCAGTCGCCGGTCCATGAAGAATTCCGTCCACGAGTTCGTCCAGTCATTACACTGCACCGTATCGGCACAACACGTCTCCTCAAAGAATCCATACCCGCGATTATCATCCGATGTGACACCATGTAATGTCGCCAAGTTTCGCGCCAACGACGTCTCATTCGGCACTTGGAAGTCCAGCAACGAAGTGATGAGGAACCAAGTTTCCGCCGCGGTCGCCGTCGATGAAGTAGATTCGCATCGACCGCTGCCCACGACGGCGGGACAGAAACCCGGCACCGCACGATTGATTTCGCGATAACTCCTTGATTCTCCTTGAATCATGACCCGCGACGGCGACTGTTTCAGGAAAAGACGACGTCCATCGCGTAGCGCTATCGTGGTGGTTTCGCTGAACCCAGACCCGCCGGACGACACGGAGACATCGTCGCCTAGCGCTTTCAATACCGCCGCATCAATTCGAGACATAAAGTCACACAATTCCGAGGACAATCGCTCACTGTGTACACTACTAATATGCAAACCTTAAAAAGATTCACTTTGGTATAGGCCACTATGACGATTCTCGGGGGAGTCGAGAGTTTCCGGCTCCACAAGATCTTCATCAGTTCAGCCATGAAATGATGGGAGATAAAATGCTTGTGATTTTTATTGATCTACTCTAAATGTGAAGAAAATTGTGTTGTAAAAAGTCGCAAAGCTGCGGGAGTAGAAGAAGAAGTTGGCGGTGGGAAAAGTGGCAGTGAAGAAGAAGAAGAGGATGATGATGAACAGTCAGAGACCACGACAAACTAAGGTCCAAAGTAAGTGACGCTCAATCCATTTGCACCTCCACAAATCTCAGAGTCGTCCCCGGAGCAAGTCATGGTGCATGCCGTGGAAGTGGCATTGGCCGCCGGTGCAGTAGCGCTGCAGTAACTATCGTCATGTTAGTCTCGGGGAACCACAAACTTCGCAATGGGAGAATACCATTCGGAGCTGTACTCGGTGCCAGAGTATGGGTACCCCTGACTGGTGCAGTACTGCTGACACGCGGCATTCGTGTTGTCGCCACTCTGTCGGCTGGGTCCCGTGAATGCGCGCGAGGCAGGGTAGAAGTCGGCGAAACAGCCGTAGCTCTGCGCGGTGGCCGCGGAGGACTGTATGGTGGTGCCGGTGAGACTGTACAGCGAGAGCGCGTCGTTACCTCCGCACGTCTCGGCGTTGTTGCCTGCGCATGGAGTCGTGCATCCCGAACCTGGACCCAGTCGCACCTGGTTTCCACAGAAACACTGTGTCGCATCTATACCATCCCCGTCAGCACTGAAGGAAAATCGTCCCCTTCTTCGCCAGTATAGCCGCGTGTGAAGGAAGAGGAGGAGGGTAGACGTACATTCGAGTCCGGCAAAGGAGAAGCCATTAGACGAGCAGTAGGCGCCGCAAATTTCGACTGTCATCGAGTCAGATTCGGTATAAGCACCGTCGAGGGCGCGGTAATTGACAATGTCCTGGAAACAACCCTCCGAGTAAATGTACGAAATCTTCTCGATGGAGAGCGTGTTGCTGCCTCCACAAGTCTTGCTCGCGTCGGCCTGGCAGGCAGAACTGCACTGCGAGGCATCGAGTTGACTCGATCCACTCAGACCATTGCCGCAAAAGCACTGTGTCGAATCTATCGTGGAAATCAGCAACCAGTATCGAGAGGACGGTTAAAGGAGGACACACCTTCAGTGCCCGAGTAGGTGAAGCCGAGACCGGCACAGTACTTTGAGCAAGTCTCCGGAGTCGTGTACGTCGGCTCGAAAAAGTAGCTTCCGTTCAGTGTTCGGAAGTACGGATAGTTGTCTTGCCAACAACCCAATGACTCGGTGTTGTAGGTCGTCGAGCCCTGAGACGCACCAGTCTGGTCGTTCGAACCTTGAGAGTAGACGAGTGGACCTGCCTGGCGCTTTGCCGGAGCGGCCGACACCACTGACGCGGCCAACAAGGCAATAATCGTCGATCCAATCATGATTGTACTTTTTTCTCCTACAGAATCCTGGTTACGATTGACAGGAGACCAAAAACCTTGAAAGACACCGGTCAGGCAGAACAAAAAGCGGGCAGTCTCCTTTTACATACCCGATATGCATTTCATAATAATCGCAACGACCGGCCACTGCCTCGCATAGAAGATCGATCGGAGCCTCGAGGGTCGAACGCGCTTCGTTCGCGCGGTGAAGGAACATTTTAAGAGTCCGGAGGAAGCCACAGCGATCTCGTGGGAGATTTCAGTGGTGGCTGGTGTTCGGTGGAGCTTGACGCCTGCGAAGTGCTGAAAAAAGTTGCGAGCAACAATTTGGGCATACATCTTGTCTTCAGAAGCTGGACCTTCCGATGAAATCAGCTTGGCCTTTGATAGTCCTTGTTATCAGGCATATTGCTCTTGTGTATGACTATGTCTGTCGTGAAAGCTTGTCCCCTTTGCCTAGTAAAGATGTAAGAATGTTAAGAGAAGTCTACCCAATGACGATATCCATGCCAAGGAAGCCTATCGGAAATGAAGTCTTGTGGATGGTCGCAAGGATTGCACAAAACTCCCTGACATGCCGCCTTGCGACTCCGATGGCGCTGACCTTTTCTGACCATAATTGGCGTGTAGACTGACCCTGAGCTACTCGCAAAACTTTGTGTTCGCGGGCAAGTCGGAACGGAAGGGGGCCCATAGGAGACCATGAGGTCCACATTGGCGAGATATTTCGAGTCGCGTGGCTAGTCGCGACGCTCCCGACGAGAGCAGTGGAAGTTATGAACCGTCAGAAGGAATGTGCAGTGCATCGTGGTCACAGATCCAGACGCACGGAAAGCTTCCATTCTTCAGACTTTACTGGATGAGGAAGGCTGGATTACCAGCTCAACCTTTTTGCTCTAGAATCATTGCTGAACCATGGCCATGTCCTGGATGGAAAGAAGACACCTCATGACGTGCAGTAGTTAGCTGTAGTCATTCGCACAGATTGCCGAACCTTGCACTTCGAAACTGTGGCTTTTATCTCTGTGAAATGTGAAGGGAGGACTAACTAACTTACTGCGACCTATGCGGCCAGTAAAATGTGACGCAAGGAGACGACTCTAAAAGTCACTGCAGTAAGAAAAAATTTCCCCAACATCAAGTAAAGTTGTGTCTCACGCTGAAAATACGACATATGAAAAGCAGTGCAGATAGCCAAGAGCAAAGGGCAATCCTCCCATTCTGCCTATAGCTAGACAAGCGTGCACTACTTGCACCACAAAGAGGTGACCCGACAGCTATAGTCAATTGACTACACACCGAAAATGCGCACTTCTATGCATGGTCAGTAGTGTTCCTGTTTTCCTTCCCTTCTCTGTAGGGACCGAAGGCTAGATTGGAGTACAATTGCACTACCACATCTCCAGCCCTTACAAGAAAACAAGGAGGGGCTGAAATCTATTGATAGCTTGTAATTATTGCTTCGCAACAGATCGTGCATAATATGCAAGGAAGAGTTTGGCTAAAGGTTGTGAATATAGAAGCGGAAGGCGGAGATGGTGTTGGTGGTGGTGGTGGAAGGCGCAACAAATCGTCCTCGTTAATCTTGAATCCTGGAGGGGGTCACCTTCCCTTCAGTAGCTACAGTAGCTAGTCTGGAGCAGTCTTCAACTACAAGTTGCCTGGCTTCTCCGTAGCGTTTTGCTGCTGCTGCTGCGATTGCGTCGCACTTGGACGCCGGTCCACTATTGTGACCTTGCGTCCCCTGAACTTTCAACATTGCCCGCTAGTGGTCTGCAGACCCTAGTTGGCTGGTAGCTAGACCTCTCGTATTTCTACCACGACAGATGCTGGAGAGTTTGCATCAAGTCATTAAATTTGTCTTACTACTACTGCTACTATTGCTTGCTTACGTTTTCTCCAGACTTGCGGCCTGACTTGCCGATACTCCGGAACAAGGCGCATCTCGTGCCTCCTGCCCGGTCCCATCAAACCTAGCAGCTGCGGCACTCGTCCGCATACATGTTCGCGAACGAGAAATTACGAACGTGAAATGTCACGACCAAAGAGCTTGGTCTTGACATAGTCAAACACAATCAGGCCACGATTGCGAAGACTGAATACCTGCGAGACGTAGGCCGCTCGCCAAAAGAGGTAGGTGGCCGCTCCGCCAGAGGCGAATGAACCATTGAAGAAAGGAATTTGCAAATCGGCAATTGCATCTCCCTTGCCAATGTATGCGAGTGAACCCTGGTGAGAGTACTCGAACGGTGTTGCCTTGACTGCATTGAGAGCTCGCGTCTTGGCATCATGAGCCTTCTTGAGCTGACATCTTTCCTCCTCCGAGCTGGAGCTCGACTTTTTCAACTTCTCATAGATGTAATTGACCTCCTTTTCAAGGTTCTCCGATCTGGCCATGTTGTTGAAAAGTCCCGCTAGGTAGGATCCCTGCTGAGAAGCAGCCTGTGCGGTTGGAGCGTACTTGGTGGCTGTGCAATCACCAAGGGCCCATACATTTTCTGTGCCTTCGACAACCATGAAATCATTTACAGCCAGTCCTCGTCGAGAATCTTTTTGGGCAGGAATGCTACTCATCATCTGCTTAATCAATGGTCGAGGTGTGTTACCAGTGGCCCAGACCAGGAGTCCATAAGGCACTTCCTCCGTCGCTTTGCTTCCGTCTGGTCTTGTAACTTCACATGTTATGCTCTTATCGGTAACCTCCTTTACCATAGTCTTCGTGTGTATCGTGATGTCCTGCTTTTTAAAATTCGACTCTGTGTAGCCGATTAACTGCTTTGAGAACATGGGAAGTACTGTTGGCAGAGCCTCCACGAGCGTCACCTTGAACTTGTCTCGAATCTCGGGATACCAATCAAGCAGATCCTCGCTGAAAAAGTCACGAAGCTCAGCAGCAAATTCAATACCGGTCGGACCTCCGCCAACAACCACCATATGCAGTAGACGTTTCTTCTCCTCATCAGATTGAGTCTTGAATTGAGCCGTCTCGATGCAATCCATAATTTTAGTCCTGATCTTTTGTGCGTCCCAAGTCTCCTTCAAGAAACAAGCGTGCTCTTTCACGCCTTTAATTCCGAAAGTCTGATTCTCTGCGCCAACACCAATCACCAAATAATCGTAATTCAAGGTCGTCTCAGTGACTGCGCCCTTAAGCTCGGTGTTGTCGACAATCGTGATTGTTTTCGCATCCGTGTCAATTGACGTACAATCAGCTTCATAAGTTTGTACCGCAGCCTTCTTGTGCCTCGTCATATGCCTAATCGGCTCCATAATCGAGCGCAGTTCGATCGTGCCAGTAGTCGTACTAGGCAGGAGTGCTATCACAGGTCAGGATTTATGTCATTACATGTGGATTTCGTGAAAACGAACGTGTGAATAAGAAATAGTTTCGAGGTGATACGATAACAACATTGTAATCTTCGGCATTGATTTGTTTGAGCAGTGCACACGAACCCCAGCCAGATCCGAGAATAACCAAGGTCTTTTTGTTTGGGTCCTGCTCAAACTGAGCTCCAGGATGACGATTTTGATAGACGGTATAAGTGAACCACGCCGTGGCAGCCAACGCACTGATGTACGTCACCCGCCATGTCTTCCTGAGCAGACCAGCCCTCTTCTTAGGTCCTGATCCGGCTCCGGGAGCCGCTCCTGAAACTCTGGGCAGATCGTTCGCAGCTCGTGTGGTATTGAACCTGAGATGTCGCGAGACTCGCATAGGACTGACCTGATTTCTCAGGACTGACCGAGAGAACATGATGTGTCAACCTGCGGTCAAGACACCAGGACAGCAACTTGTGAAGACAGGACGATATCCGTACGAGCCGCGTCCAGGAGGGACAAAATTTTCAAGACGAATGCAAAGGCTCAATCTTGAAAGCTGCGTGAGACAGGTAAGCGCGCACCGATTGAGCTCAGATAGGCGTTTGACCTCTGTTGAGGGAAAAGGACCGAGGCAGGCAATCCGCCAATCAGTCGATCAGTTAATCAGCACAAGCCGCACATCAGCCACCGGACTCTCCTTCCTCATTCGCTCCTCTTGTCTCCCACGTGCAGTTTCGTGTACTACCATGATTCGATGGAGGCTACTGCAGGTATATATCTATAGAGCCTGAAATATGTAGATGTCTCAAGACAGCTTGAATATCCATAAGCATATATCTAAATGTATTTACAATAGTGAAGAGCCAGACGCTTAAAGCTAAACAATTTTGGAGTCCTCGAATGCCATGGGACCATAAACCGGACGCTCTCTGTCTCCAAGGTCTCCAAGATACCATTGTTGTCATCTGTTAAACGCTATATCATCTTTCCTCCCGGCTTTTTGGATTTGGCATATGCCTTGAGTGGTTCTCTCTTGATCTGACTAAAGACCTCCTGTGTGGTCATGAGACTCTCAAATTCAGCCTCTTCATCGACGAAAATCTCGTTCTTGACGTCGCGTTCGACCTTGACAAGCTCGTTTTCGTGCTGGTCCACTGCATCCGTTGCTGCCATCAACTCGCGATAGAATGCAGAGACCTTTGGATGGGCCATGACTTTGGACACATCGAAACGCAATACTTGGAGGCCTTCCTTCGACACTGCTCGCGAAAGAGCTACGTAAGCCTGACCTTTTTCAAAGACCTTGCCGAGATCGACCTTTACACGCTCTATCGTTTGCCCCTGCGCCTTGTGGATCGATATCGCATAAGCTAGAATCAAGGGCACTTGCTTCCGACATGCCTGTATATCTCCATTCGGTAGTTCTATTTTCCATGACTCGGGTGACATCAGTTGTGTCATGTCTTGACCACCGTTTGGACTCTTGAAGCGGACTAGTGGCCAGCAGCGTGACGTGCCAGCAATGTCTTGCATTTGCTTCAGTTTTAAGAACTTCCGCTGACCAGCAGGTGTTTGACTCATGACTTCCAATTCTGCATCAGTCCATGGACTGTCGCGGAGGACACTTTCATCAAATTCAGCCTCTCCACCATCGGTGGCGTAGGTATAAGTCTTTTCGTTCATGAAACCAATCACCACACCCAAGGAACCATTGACAAGTCCATCATCCCGATTCTTGATCAGCATCACCTGTGCGCCTTTCTTCAGGTCTAGACGTATAGGTGCCATACAACTTGCCAGCAGCTTCGTGCGCTGGACTGTGTCTAGTATTGAACCCGAATCCTCAGCATCGAAAGTGTGTGTTGCTCCTGGAAGTTGTCTCATTCGATGGGCATTTGCATTGTCTACCTCATTCCTGGTGGGAAACAATTCGGTTGGGATGATGCCGTCGGTGAACGCCAAAGGTCGTTGCAAAGCCTTGAAGTTGAAGATGGTTTTCGTACTCAACTGGCCCGTCCTCATTTGATTGAGCATTTCGACAAATTCCTCGTCTTTCTGTCTGAATACCGTGGTCAATTGAATCGTGGCGTCCAACGACTTCCATTTCTCTGCTTCAAACGCAAACTTCGAGACTCTACCATGCTCAGGCACAGGCGGGAGTTGAAAGAAGTCACCTGTAGCCACTATCTGGATTCCTCCCCACGGCTTTTCATTGGCACGAAGCTTCCTCGCAACTGCTTCAAGTTTGTCAAAAAATTCTGCATCGACCATAGATATCTCGTCGATGATCAATACTTTGGTCTTCAGCCATCTCGTGAGATTCTTCTTGTTGCGCTTAACCTTCTTGACCATATCTGGCACCTTGTCACGTCCAAGACCAACTCCCGCAAAGGAATGTAGCGTGATACCGCCAATATTGCAAGCTGCAAGACCAGTTGACGCAGTAACTGCTACGGTCTCTAGCTTTTTGTGT
The DNA here is from genome assembly GCA_000836175.1 of Taphrina flavorubra JCM 22207. Lineage (NCBI taxonomy): Eukaryota > Fungi > Ascomycota > Taphrinomycetes > Taphrinales > Taphrinaceae > Taphrina > Taphrina flavorubra. The sequence goes on along the minus strand of DF819254.1, from coordinate 72,456 downwards.
TTTTGTCTTAGTTCCTGAATAGCACTTCTTAACAATACAGATTTTCCGGTTCCCGCACTACCAGTGAAAAAGACACTCTTTCCAGTTTTAAGCATTTCAATCACACCGCGCTGTTCTGCTGAGAGAAATACCCTGGCAACCTCTTTCACCTGAGAAGTTTTGTGTACTGGTAGGGAGAGTACGGGCGCAGATTTATCCTCTGAATCACGTTTCCTGCCACGTCCCTTGATAGCTGCTTTCACTGCGCTGTGTGTCATGGTGTAAGGGTCCGGTCGGATTACTGGCGGCGCACTGTCATTAAAGTCCAGATCTTCGTCCTTCGTCGCTGTGGCAGTCGACATGTATCTGTCGTGCATAATTATAGGTCCTCGAACAGAAGGCTGTGAGTTTTGAGATTTCAACCAAGGTAAGGTACGTGGCTTCTTCGCTACCGAAGGTGTAGGACTTGGAGCCAACGGAGTTTGTAAAGGACGCTCTAGTGTCACGGAGGGCTCTTCTTTTCCGTGTAATCTCGCTGGTGCTTCTGCAGGACTTACATTACTGACTTTCGCAATTGCGGGAGACCTCGTTGGATATGAGGATGGTGGCCAGCTGACGGGTGGACTGCTTATTTCAGCTTTGACTTCGGGTTGCTTGGATGCGATGTCGAAATTAAAGTCCATATCATCATCGAAGTCTTCCTCGTCAAAATATACCGCAGGAGCAGCTTCTGGCGCTTCGACACGAGTAGCATACTTCGTCACGGTGTTGTCATTGATTGCGGTCAAGAGCGAGTATTTCCTTTTCGACGACCCTGGCTGCATAATAGTCTTTTCTTGGTTTGATCGCGCATTGATGACCGAGCTTTTTTGAGGTGACAGTGGAGGCAATGCCTTCGCGGGAACGGTGCATGGTTGCGACAACCTGAACGGCTGATTCTGATACGCATGGGACTTCGACTGAGGTGCCGCGCTTGTTGCTGCTCGCTGAAACATGCGCGCTATTTCGCTCACGCCTGATAGATTACCAGAAAGGATGCGCTGGCGCAATCTATATGGCATTCATTCGCGTCTTCGTGAAAGCTCTGACTACCTCAGAATTGTATCTACACAGTTGTCCATGTCAATCACTACACACGTAGGGATATTCAGTCCACGATCTGACACAAATTAAGCCTTGCGCTGCGAAATCAGCTGCAGCTGCTGGTAGTGTGCGAGTTGAGGATACCATTCAGTGCATGCAACTCGAAACGCGCTTTCGTTTCCGGATCGTACTACACTACCGTATCGATAAGAGTGGTCCACTCTCCAGCCACTTGTTGGGCAATGCTGAACATCAATTGAGTTGCCAGGCTTGAGAAGCATTTGACCTCAGGAACTGTTTCAGTTGAGTCAGCGCATGCTTAAGTAGCGTATTGTATACGCTTGTACGGTGTGATCATGTGCAGTCAGTGCATTGCCCATGTTGTGTGAAGGTAGATCGAGCCAATTTGCGGTCTGTCTTGGACGTGCCATCAATTGTATGCTATTTGTCTGCAACTGCACATCATTGATCGTGGTCCGGTCAGCTGACATGGACATATGGACATCAAATTAGTCTACCGGTGTATCGGAAAGCTAGTCTCGTCATTCACAACCAGCACTGCAGCTTCAGGAAGGATATTGCACTGAGAAATGGGGCGCAATACAGACAAACTTTACGTCACGCAAACTGAGCACTCCGGAGCTGATGGCAGACATGGATCTAGTACTGGCATATCGCAGAAGAAAGTCGCAACCGTCCAAAGGCGTCTGCCATTTACATATTGTGCACTAACACTCCAGCTGTGGGAACATCCGGTGTGCCTGCTCGATGAAAATCGATATGCAACGATGTTTGACATCCTAGCCATTGTGCCTTGGTTGCAGACGAAAGGCACCAACCCAATCAATGGTCGACCTTTGACATCCCAGGACCTGGTCAAGCTCTCGTTCTCCAAGAATGAGCAGGGCGAGTTCTGCGATCCCGTTACCATGAAGGTATTCAATGACCACACTCACATCGTGGCAATACAGCAAACAGGCAATGTTTTCGCGTATGAGACTGTTGAGCGACTCAACATAAAAGCTAAACATTGGCACGATCTCATCTCTGATACACCATTTGCGCGCTCAGATCTCCTGACTATCCAAGACCCGCATAATCTGACAACTAACAGTGTACCGGAGGCCATTCGTACAAGTACTGTTTTCACAAAGGGTACACCTAGCAGTACTGATCTTGTGTCTAAGCGTGAAAGCAAAGTCAAGATGGCCCAACAAGCCATTGATAATTTACGATCTGGGCGCAAGGACAGTCCACAAATTCAGTCTCAAACCACAGGAACCACGATGACCAAGACAGAATTGCCCTACAATGCTGCCAATTATTCCACCGGCTACACGGCCGCCTCTTTCACCAATTCTGGCATGGCTGTCAATACACGGAACGACAGAGCTCTCTTAACAGAAGAAGAATATCTACTGCATCCTAAGAAAATCAAAACTAAGGGATTATGTAGCATAAAGACAAACTTGGGAAGCCTTGACCTCGAACTATGGCCTGAGCATGCTCCCAAAGCAGTGTACAATTTCCTGAAGCTTGCTAAAGCTAATTATTATAATGGCGTGAGTTTTCACAGAAACATTCCTGGTTTTATGATTCAAGGAGGAGATCCTTCCGGCAAGGGCACTGGTGGCCAATCAATCTATGGGAAGGAGTTTGAAGATGAATTCAGCTCTCAACATTCGCATGACAAGCGCGGAAAGCTCTGTATGGCAAATAAGGGGCCTAACACAAACTCGTCGCAGTTTTTCATTCTTTACGATACAGCTAAACACCTGGACAAGAAACATACTATTTTTGGACAAGTGATCGGCAATCTAGAGACCCTCGATCTCATGGAACGTGTGCCTACCAAAGGTGACAAGCCAAAATCGATGATAACAATAACACAGATTTTGGTTCTGCTGGATCCTTTTGAGGAGTTTTTAAAACACGAAGCCACTCGCCGAGCCAAGTCTTCGCAAAAGCGAGAGATTACTGAGGACGATCTCACTACATGGACAAACCATCCAGCAAAGAGGCATGGATCCGCGCACAGTACCACTACTTTTTCAGAGAAGTCACACAAAGCTGTCGGGGTGTACTTGCAGAACAAAGTGATCGACAGGACGTCATTGCACGTCGAGGAATCTACAAAATCACAAGCTACACATCAAACCAAGATCAAGCCTTCCGGCTCTTTCGGGAACTTTTCCAATTGGTGATACACAGTCACATGGGTACCTTGAGACTACGAAGCGGACTTGGTCGTGCATTGAGTATGTTTCTTTCTCCAGCTCTCTATTTTAGACTGTTGATGGCGTGCCTTCTACTTCTGACAGATTTCCTCTGACGGCAATTCGAAGAATCTGAATTTCGCTGTTACACTTCAATTTTGCAGTGGAGCTGCAATGTAGCTGAGAGTATGCCCTGGGAAAATGAGTCATGCCAAATCTGGACTTGCTTGTCCTGTGTGCGCCTTGACCACCAGAATCATTCTTCGGTGGTCAATCACCAGTCAGGTTTGTTTTTGGGAGCACTTATGGACTCCAAGACCATTAACGACGCTGCTACCTTTACTCCACAATTAGTATAGTTCGATGACTTATGTAAGAATACTTTCGACGCTCTATAGCTGTAGTTACACTTGGTGTTGAGTCACGTTACAGCTTATAATGGTGATGAGCATGAATCAGCTGCAGCTGCTTGATCATGATGTGCGGTGAGTCGCGCATTTTCTTCCCCGAAGTGGAAACGCAATTGGCTTCCTCCCGCATTTCGCTCTTTGATCATCTCCACTAAATCGGAGTGGGCACTGGTACACGACAAGGCCGTGCATCTTAAGGTCAAGTAGATAGCATAAGCGTGGACAACTTGTTTACAGCGATTCTTGATTAGGCATCTTGGGCTGCTAACTTGAAAGAACTTCTTGTACATGAGTCTTTTCGGCGATGAGGACAATCGATCACAACGGGCGTCTGCACTGTTCGGTGATGCCTCACCTGAGAGGTCACAAGATCGCGGATTGTTCGGTGATGATAGCGATCCTTGGAGTAAGGACCTGCTAGGCCAGAGTTACAGAGCTGTTGGGCTGACAAAGAAAAAGTGCCAACTCCGAAGAAAAGAAAAGATCTATCCGGAATACTAAGCAGTGCCGACATACCAGATGCATACATCGACATATTCGACACCTATGCAATCAAAAACGTCCTGCCTTTGACCGGCTTGCGTCGCTTGATGGAGGACTCGGATCTGAAAGAACACGAGAAAGAGGCCATCATATCCATACTCGTGCCGGCAGATTCGACCCAGGCAGGTCTGAGTCGAGATCTGAGCAATCTGGCCACGTTTCTGATAGCTTTGGCACAGTACGGAGAAGAAATTAGTCTTGATGCTGTGGACGACCGGAAATCACGACCCCTGCCGATACCAAAGCTTGTACCGAAGCAATCAGGTAACGATGAGTCAAGCACAACTCAAGTCACAGCAAATCCAACTGCAAATGGGGAGCGACCGGATCAGCAGACGACTTTAGACAATTTTGTCATTCGACCTCCCTCACACGATTCTGCGCAAAGGTCTGAGAATGATGCTCCTACTAAGGCACGATCAGACAAGCCTAAAGCTGATTTGAGTGACCCGTGGAGTCCACAAGAGTCAACGACACATACTCCACAATACGCGCAATCGGAGCAGATTGAGTCAAGTCAGAACAAATACGACCAGAATATCTTCGCAAATGCGACCCCACAGATTGATGCTGTGACTGTTCGAGCTTTGGACAGTAAAGAAGGTCTCCCGCTATGGAAGCACATAAATTACGAGTGAGTTAGCGAGTAATTCTTGGTCGCTTGCACTAATCAAACAGACTCAACAGTGCCAAGCGGAAATCTACTGTTGTGCGGAGATACAGTGATTTCGCGTGGCTCTTGGAGTGTCTGCTCAAGCAGTATCCTTTCAGACAGATTCCTCTGCTGCCCCCAAAACGGCTCGCAGGTATGAGCCTTACAGGTATTTCCAGCTGAGACTGATTGTGCAAGTTAATGGTATTCACATCCATCTAGGGAAACAAGCCGATGTTGCTTTTCTTGAGAAGCGCAGACGTGGCTTGAGTCGATTCATCAATGCTCTCGAAAGACATCCCGTCTTACGAGCGGATCAACTGGTCACAACCTTCCTGACGATTCCAACGGTAAGTTAAAGGACCATCATCTCGATTGTAAAGACCTCATTCCGGTAGGAACTAGCGGTGTGGCGTAAGCAAGCTTCTGTAACGATAAAGGAGGAGTTCGAGGACCGTTATCTTTCTCCCGAGTTGGAGGGCAGTTTACCACAAGGCATCGACGCATGGATGTCAAAGACTATTGGAAGTCTCAGAGGTGCGATTGACACGTTCAATAGCCTGACATCACTTCAAGAGAGACTGATCCGGCGGCAAGAGGCCACTAGTACAGATCTCTTGAGGTTCAGTTTGTCGATCAATACCTTGTGTGAGCAAGAACACGATGAGTACGTCATTTTCAGCAAAGAGAATGGTCCCGGCATCGTGAATGGTCTTAAGGCTGTATCAAAACACCATTCCCAGTCTCATCAGCTGATAGAAAGCGAGTGCCGCCATGCTGAGGACAACTTGCTCGAAGACTTGAAACGACATCGAGATACCTTGGTAGCTCTGAGTGAGTTATTTGTCCGGCATGCCAAATATTCGGGCGACAACATTCCGGTTATAGAGAAGCGGATAGCTGCGGCGCAGAATAAATTGATCGTTCTCAACGCAAAGCTGGATGCAAAAGAGGCAGACAAGGCCAAGCTGACGAGTAGCATTGCAAACGACAAAGCAACCATACAAAAGCTTGAGAACAGAAAGGTATTCATTCGAGAGTGTGTTTGGCATGAGCTTCAGTATTTTGCATCTCAACAAATCCACATGTCCAGGCTGGTCAATGATATGGCCGGCGCACGACTACAGTATGCGAAAAAGCATGCTGAGATTGCTGGTGCGTTTGTAGGCGATGTGGAAGGTATGCCTTGAGGTCTATTACAATCAGCATGTGGCAATAGCTGTGTACATTCTGCATAAGGTATATGATTGCTAGGTCAGCTATGAGCACCTAGCATATCTCAATGAACCTGCCTACCAAAACATTGAATCTATACTTGACTTGCCCTCTAGATGCCCGTCGTTACAATTTCTTGCGCGCTGTAGCTGATAGCTAACAAGCCCAATCCTTCTACAGCGCTAGCCTGGACAACAGATGCTTGCAGCACAAGAATTCCCTGTGATTGAATTGACCTTCAATTTCACGTGTTGTGGCTATCGCGTCTCGCGCGTCCGATTGGAACTCTCCGCTAGACAACATGAAGGTCATCACAACACAATGCACTCGGCGTAAGCCTCTACGTATCATGCTTCGATAGCCAGGATTACAGTCTCCAAGCAAGTCGAAGCAGGAGTATCTTACAAGAGCGTCTGTCCGACCTCGAGTCCCGAAATTATGAGCCAAGGCAACGTGGAGGCGGAGGACGAAAGAAACAAGTGTGGATCTTTCAATATGCGATAACCTGCATGCTGACATGTTTACAGTGTCGTGGTTAAGATTGGTATGGTGGGAGACTCTCAGATAGGAAAGACGAGTCTCATGGTCAAATATGTCGATGTGAGCACGAACGAAGCACTTTTTGCAAGATACTCAGACGTCAGGGGATCTTTGATGAAGACTATTTGCAGACATTGGGGGTGAATTTTATGGAAAAGACAATCTCAATTCGCAACACAGAAATCACATTCTCGATATGGGACCTCGGTGGTCAGCGGGAATTCGTCAATATGCTGCCGTTGGTGTGCAACGACGCAGTTGCCATTCTGTTTATGTTTGATCTCTCCCGAAAATCGACCCTGAATTCGATACGCGAATGGTACCGCCAAGCACGAGGATTCAACAAGACCGCAATACCATTTCTGATTGGCACAAAGTACGATCATTTCGTTAATTTTCCTGTGGAGGATCAGGAGGAGATCACGAAGCAAGCCAGGAAATTCGCCAAGGCAATGAGAGCCAGTCTCATTTTCTGTTCGACCTCACATACGATCAATATACAGAAAATATTCAAGATTGTGTTGAGCAAGGCATTCGACTTGAAGTGTACGATACCCGAGATCGTGGAGGTCGGTGAACCGTAAGTTGCCCAATACATTCAGGAATAAGGCTGACTTGTACAGCATTCTGGAGTTCAACAATGTTTGACGAAACGACAACCGGCTGAATGTGCACTTGACTCGTGTGCAAGATGCTCAGAGACAAAGATTGTCAAATTTTCGAGCACAGGCAAGTGGACTACACTTTTGCTCATTCTTCTTTTTGGACCATGGATGCATAACGCCCTCTTTCTTAGCGATGGCCTTTTGTAGCAGTATGCATTATTTGGCAGGTTTCTGCACAAGACTTGGGGAATGAAAGCTGATCCAGAGATCACGAGCATCCTTTCATGCCCGCAGAAACTTGGAAGCTCTTGAAATCTCACTCCCGAGTCGCATGTGTGTGTGTTTTGATATGTACCAATTATTCGTCGCATGCACAAGGACCATGATGGCTCTTTATTACAGGAAATGCAGCGTGCACCTTGCCACACTAAGATCCTCTCTTTTGTCAAATTTTCGTGAAGATGATTTTCTTCCTTGTGGGAGTATCTATTTGTTTGTGCAAATATTGCCTAGTGCCCGTGTGGCACCAGCACGACGATGCGTCAGGAAGAGGAGGAACTATCATCACGGAGAATGGTGAATGCACATAAGTAGACTTGATAATACTGATAGTATTGCTAAGATGCGCGCCCTACGCTACATAATTCAAAAAGTTCAAAAAGTTCTACGAACAATCGAAAGCATATTGTTTTCGTGATGGAAAAGTACATGGGTGACTTTTGGAGTTCAGATTTGCAGGGTCTCGATGGTGTAGAGTGATCCGATACCCTGTACCCGAGCGTGCGCTTTCGCACGTAGCGTCTGTCCTTTTTCCACGAGGGTCTGTTTCCGGATCTTGTCGAGTGGCATTTCGCCGCGTCGTGGTTCGGGTTCCGGATTGCTCGGGCCTTGTTGTGCGGGCCCGGTGACCAGTGCTGTTTTGCCTTTAGTATTGCTCGTCGAGGTGGAGGTATTGGTGGCGGTGGTGGGCTCGAGGAGTCTTGCCTTCATTAGGAGTTCGGAGATGCAGCAGTCGGTTGAGCCAATGAGTTCGTGTTGGGTGATGAGTTGCGCCATGGACGCCCGTAAGCTGGCAATCAAGGCCGCGGACGTCTTGGAGAACATGATGTTGGCGATGCCAAAGGAGTCAATGAGGGCTGTGATGCTGGCACAGGCAGTCTCGTCCGAGATGGTCAGTGTTGGAGTATCGAGCTGCTTTTCCAGTCGTTCGTGTAATTCGTCCTTCAACAGTTCAAGGAGGAGCAAGATTTGTTCTTGAGTAAGACCGCTTCGGATCGCGTCCACGACCAGAGCTTCGTCAAAACTGTCCAGCCGCGAGAGTACAGCGGATATCAGTCTTCGTGCTGGTCGAGGCTCTGTAATACTGCTCTGCAGCACTGCAACCAAATGACTTGGCAATAATCCCGACACGTCTCTCACAAGTCTGAGCCTGAGATCGGGATAGCTCTTGATTAGTGTCTCGACTGCGAGACCCGCCCGAGAGAGCGATGAATAACTCAAGAGACCCTTTTTCAGCAGAAAATCTATTGTAGCAGGAGGATAAATTGAAGATTGCTTGTCTTTGTTCGTAGACGACTTTACAAAGATGATCCGAAGAAGGCTCGTGATGAAAGGTATCGAGAGAGAGACATCAGTATCATAAGAAGCAAAGGTTTCGAGGGACGGGGTTACTTGGTCCTTCACCTCGCGCTCTAAGACCTCCTGCAGTTCTTTTTCCTCGTCCTCGGAATCTGCGTTGTTTCTGTCGCCGTTTTGCAAGTCATGGGCATGCCCATTCTGCATAGCGGACTTCAGCTCGGCCTTGATAGCAGGCTGCTTCTTGGAGCCTTTCGATGCTTTGCTTCGATTCGTAGAATCTGGAAACAAGAATTCCTCCAGGTTAGCATCGATTTCGCTGCCGGTCTTAGCACTCTCGAGAACTGACAAGCAGGACTTTGCATCCTGGGTAATTGACGAAATTGAGTCCTTCCAGGTCGATTGTATTGGGATGTCTTGCAACCATGTTTCCTTTTCTCTCTTTGAACGTGGCTGTTTTCCGATTGCGCTCATGAGTGTCATTTGTCGTGCGAAAGCGACTTGCGAAAGGCATATATCGGTATCGGTGGACATGACTAGCATAGCACTAGAGCCCGTGCCGATCAACGAACTCGGTTTTTGTGGTATCTTTGAGAGGAGGTTGCAAGACTTCTCCAAAGTGAGTGAACCTTGACAGGTACCATAGGATGTTTCCCAAGTGCTCAGATAAGTTCCATGTATGAACACAAACTGAGTCGTGCTGAGCCATTCCAAATGAATCTTAGGAGGCGAGCCTGAGCTGCCTGGGTGTGAAATGTGAAGGGTCTGGGCTTCTGCGTAGGGTCTTTCAAAATGCACGACATCCGTATGGCCATTGCCGGGGAACGCAATAGCAAGTCGGCCTTGGTCGTTCAAGGCAAATTGACTGCTGTGCAACTGTTGTAACTTCCTGCCAGTTCTGACATCGTCAACATAGAATGTCGTTTCTTTGTCCGCCGCGGCCTCATTGGTGACAGATGACTTTATGTGGTATATCTTGAGTTCGGCACCATGCAAAACGACAAGATGCAACTCCACCTCTTCTGGATCATTGGAAACGGTGATTCTATCGGCTAGTAGAGCATTGTCCTTGCCATTGACCATGTATGCACTTGCCGTGATCGTCTCCAGAGTCTCGGTGAGGTCAATGGAAAGACGTTGCAGATCACCGTTGACATACAAGAGGATTACGCATTCGCGGAAGACATAGATAGTGGCTACAGCGGTCTTCGTCACATATGTCGAGACCTCCGTATCACTGTCCAGGCCTTTTTCGGTCCAACACCGCACTTTCATCTCGTCCGTTCCAATTTGTATGGCGGCATAAGTGCGCCGCGTCGACAGCGTACGGTCGACGTAGGACACCGGGGCGCATTGAAATCTGGTCGAGGGTGACAGGGAGTAGGAATTAGCGACTTGATTTGACCGTATCTGCATCATGTTAGCCTTGGTTTGCATTGATGACTTGATATTACATTGTAGACGTTAACACCTTGTGAGTCAACTGCAAGCACGACTTCTTTGCTAGATATCCTTTTGCCAGCTAGCGTGCTGCCCGCGAAAACATTGAGGTCGTTAGTAGAGGTGGATTTGTGCAACTTTGTCAGTATATACGGCTGCTCCATCCCGCCACCGGCAGCAACTTGATCGCTCCTTCGACGAGAGACGCTAATCAATATATTCTGACTCTATACCTGTGTCGACTGCCTGCACCAGGCTTTAGCGAAAGACGAATCCTGAGACGTACTCTATGACCATAACCACACGCTTGGCTGCAACTTTTTAGAGATAAAATAGTGGGAGGAGCCCACATACACATCAACCACAGACGGGAGTGGCGCAGCTGTGGCGCACAAAAAAACATCTGAAGCGAAATGCAACAAAATAGTTTAAAGAGTCGGTAAGCATTTTGTTGTCGAAGAAGTAAAGCAGACAGGCATCAAAAAATCCTTCGCGTACTACGCCCACGGTAGAGGATCGGATTTATCACGAAACTCTGAGGGAAACGGAGAAGTGACCGCGATGAGCAAAAGAGATCTCGATGAAAATCAGCTGCTGCCAGTCAAGAATGGCGATCGACCACAAGCAGAGATGGAAGCAGAATTCTCCGACGAGGACAGCGACGAATTTGAAAGCGATGACGAGGATGAAATATTCCAACAGAGCGATGAAGAAGAAGGTGACGCCGTCATGACACTGGACGAACAAAAAGCTCAGGTTTGGTTACCAGGAACACAATTAGCACAAAACGAGGTGTTGGAGGCTGATCAGTCGGCATACGAATTGCTTCATAACATCAACGTCAAATGGCCTTGCCTGACATTTGATACTCTATGGGACAAGTTAGGAGAGGAACGACGGACCTACCCAGCAACCTGCTACTTGGTTACAGGAACCCAAGCAGATCAGTCAAAGCACAATGAGATACAGGTTATTAAGTGCTCGAATCTGGTAAAGACGCAGGTTGATGACAATTCATCAGTCTCTTCGGCAGAGTCGGACGAGGACGATGAACCTGAATTATCGTATCGTGCAATACCCGTTGTAGGGGGAACAAACCGGATTCGTGCGACCCAGGCAAGAGATCAGCCTCACCTCGTCGCATCGATGAACGAGAGCGGTCATGTCTACATCCACAATGTCGAGGCCCATCTGCAGTCCCTGGACAGCAGCAACACCAATAATAACACTTCAATACTCAAGGACACGAGCGCAAACCGACCGATACACATCATCAAAGCGCACTCCACCGAGGGCTACGCGTTGGACTGGTCACCACTCATTCCGGGCAAGCTGATTACGGGAGACAACGACGGCCGCATCTACGTGACGAGCAGAAACGCCGACGGCACCTTCACGACAGACGGGCGCCCCTTCACGGGTCATGCCGGGTCGGTGGAGGACCTGCAGTGGTCGCCGACGGAGAAGACTGTATTCGCCTCCTGCTCGTCAGACGGCACGCTGAAGATCTGGGACACACGCTCGAAGAAGCGGACTGCCGCACTGACGGTCAAGGCGCACGAGACTGACGTGAATGTGATTTCATGGAACCCGACGGTCCACTACCTCATTGCGAGTGGCTCTGATCACGGCCAGATCTCGGTCTGGGACCTGCGCACCTTTGCCCAGCAGACGGCAGAGAAGCCGGCGACTCCCGCGGCGAGTTTCAGCTGGCACAAGGGCGCCATCACCTCGCTCCAGTGGCACCCGACGGACGAGTCTGTGCTCGTCGCGTCCGGAGCGGACGACCAGGTGACGCTCTGGGATCTCTCGGTCGAGCTGGACGCGGAGGAGCAGGCGGCCAAGCAGTCTGAGGGTCTGGGCGACGTGCCCTCGCAGCTCATGTTTGTGCACATGGGCCAGCGCGACATCAAGGAGGTTCGCTGGCACGCGCAACTCCCCGGCGTCGTCCTCACCACTGCGCTCACGGGCTTCAACGTCTTCAAGAGCGCGCACCAGTCATGAGTCAACGTCTGGCCACATGCCCACGGCCGGATCGCTGCCAATTCCAAGGTTGCCTTTCAGGCTGCGTCGAACGTTCTGCTCGGCAAGAAGAGACAAACTGCAGCAGCAAGCTCCCGTCAATCAAGGCCACCTGGACAGACAGGTTGAGCGTCTCCCCACTCGATCACCGAGCGACCGACTTGCAAGGAACGAATGGGAAGTCTGCCGTTGGAGGGCGTGTCTCTCTTTCGCGCTTCCCATTGGCTGGAGGATCACTCTGAATTAATCATCCGCCAGCCCGCATCAACGGACGCCACCAGACCGTTGTGCAACCAACGGATTTCGCAGCTTCGCTCACTCACCCAGAACTTTGCTTCCAACGCTCAAGTCTGGCCCCACCATGCATGCACAAGCTGGGCACTCAGACACAAATCTTCCGTCTCGAGCCTGCATCCAGGACAGTCTCGCGGCTGGCCATTGGATCTGACGCAAGTGCCGGGGAGAAGCAGCGAGGGTGACACAACCGGGGGGAACTCAGAGATCGTCTCGGGCTACTACAAGTACTGCTGCTGCTGCTGTTGTTCCATCCTCGCTGGACCCAACCTTGGAAGCACTTACACCGCTCATCATCTTCACCAGACAGGCACTGACATTCTGCCTCGAGGACTTTCGGCAATGATGAATGTCCTACTTGTACTGTCGACTTTGCAGGCAGCTGCCGTCTCTGCCAACCCTCTCGATTTCTTCAAGAGACAGGCTGCTCAGGCTACAGTCACTGTCACTGTACCGGCGAGCATGACGTCCAACAACCTCTTTCCAACCTCACCTGAGATTTACCCGGGAAACACTGCCACTGGAGCACCTGCGGGTCTCGCTCTGACCAATCCAGTCAATGGCTACGGTTTGCCCAATGCTACACAGACATACGTACGATCATCCTCGCACAAAGACTCGTTTGTAAAGGCTAATGCTTGATAGGTGGCTCCGAACCCTCTTGTGACAAACGAAGTCATCATCAACAATACCAACAACATCAACATTGCACGAAATTGGGGTAATCTGTCTCCATACGAACCCGCGCCTGGATTTGGTGTCGAGGAATATGCCTTGCCAGCCCAGTGCAGCATCAAGCAAGTCAACATCCTGCACAGACACGGAGCTCGTTACCCCACCGCCGATGCATCCACTGCTGGGCTCGCGGCTGCACTGAAGAGTGCCACTGGTGCGACTTTTAGTGGACCGCTCGCTTTCCTGAATGGCTTCACCTATAAACTCGGTGCCGAGATCCTCGTGCCAGTCGGTAGGCAACAATTGTTTGACTCTGGCGTGCAGGCTTCCTATCAGTACAAGTACCTCTACAACAACTCGGCTCCCAAGATTGTCGCGCGAACCACCTCTCAAGATCGAATCTTGAAGAGCGCCGAGTACTGGCTCGCGGGATTCTTTGGTTTCGAGTGGTCAAACTATGCCAATTTGGAGGTCATCATTGAATCCACCGGCTTCAACAATTCCCTGGCTTCGTACGACACTTGCACAAACAACAGTAAGCCAGCCAAGTATATTCGCTTCCTTGTGACCAGTTCCTGACTCGATTTAGACCTGGCATCTACCACGACTGCTAGCGGCGTGATGTCTGCCTGGGAAAAAATCTACCTGGCCCAAGCCCTGACTAGATTCCAAGCCAATACCAAAGCCTTCAATTGGACCATTCCCCTCGTATATGCCGCCCAACAGATGTGTATGTCTTGCAGCTTGAGTTCTCTGTAGCGCACGCTGACGAATGACAGGCCCATACGAGACTGTGGCTCTCGGATACTCTGCATTCTGCCAACTCTTCACCGCGACCGAGTGGCAGGGATTCGAGTACTCTGTCGACATTAGCTTCGAGCAAGGCGGCGGTCTCGGAAGTGCCCAGGGGCGGGCATCTGGCTTGGGTTATGTCGATGAGCTCATTGATCGAATCACCAACACCATGCCAAATGCCACCATCGAGGGCGTCAACAAGACACTCGACCTCAACAGCACATTTTTCCCGCTCGGCCAGACCATCTACTTTGATGCCACGCACGACATTGATATTAGCTACACCTTGGCCGCCCTGGGTCTCTCACAATTCGGCGCTGTGCTGCCCAGTACCGGGCCACCGGCTAACCAGCAATTCATTGCTTCGAATCTCGTTCCTTTCGGTGCCAGACTCATTACTGAAGTGAGTAGACTCTCGACACTGTTCTATCGTCCAATATACTGACGCAGCAGGTTATCACTTGCAGTACCCCCATCAATGCTCAGCACCTGCCCGTCACATCGAGCAACTCGACGAGCAGCGGAAACACGACGTATATTCACCTGAGTGCAAATCAGCGCACGATTCCCTTTGGTGCATCATTCTCCGTGTGCGGTAATCGTGTCGACGGTTGGTGCGAGCTCAACAACTTTTTGGCGGCCGAGGCAAACAGGACCACGTTGGCAGAGTACAACTATGCCTGTTTCGGCAATTACACTGTCAGTCCCAACATCACTGATGGCAGACCCTTCTCAAAGAGGTCTTCGATTCCAGTCGATACATTTGATGCGTTGTATCTATAGGACAAGCAAAATCCAACAAAGTCTCGAAAAGTGTTCTTTTTCGAACAGATAGACGATATATGAATCAAAATTAGACAAAATACTGATATATACATAATTACATTATGCGAAATACGAAACTTAGTACCAAGCCGACCAGCCAGCAAAGATGAGCGCCAGGTTCTCCTCGTCCATAGCCTCTTGTATCAGTTCGTTGACGACGGCCGACGCGCTTAAGCTCGACGACAGCTTTTGCTCGACGACGAGTAAGGCGCGCTCCGCCTCTCCACCCAGGGTAGGACCTCTGGACTCGGTGCCAGCGCCAACGCCGCCGCGAAACAAAGCACTAGCATCGTTGTTGACGCGTTCCTGCACGCGGTGCTTACGGAGGGGCGACAAGGTCCAGCTGTAGAGTGGGTCGTGGCGGAGGACGTCGAGGATACTGGTGATGCCGGCCTGTTCGGTGCGCAGCATGTCGAGGGTAAATTCGCAGCAACGGCGAAAGACGCCCTCGACGCCGAGGATGCCCATGCCGTGGACAATGTCGCGGGACAATCTGAAGGGCACGCGCTCGGGAATCGGCAAGGTCTTGCCTTGCTCAAAGGCGATGCCGAGATCAATGTGCACAACGTCGCCGGTCACCGTGTCGAGGAGGATGTTGTGCAGGTGTCGGTCGCCGAGTCCGAGAATGTGTCCGACGATGGAGATGGCCGCCGTGCTGCGGGTGTAGGCCAGTTGCGCGTGGTACCAGTCAAAGGCATCGGAAAACATGTCGAGAAAGGCGTGTCGCATGGCGGGTCTGCAGTGTCGCTTGACGCGCTGGTATGTGGCGATACGCGTCTGCCGGCTCTTCTTCGAGACGTCCGCAATGGCGCGGCGACACTCGCTGTATGACCAGTCGCCCACGTTGTATTTTTCGTGAAGGGGTTGCAGGACATCTAAAGGAGGTCCAAATCAGCCCTTTTGTGCAAGTATGAAAGGGAATATTGGCTTGTGACGTACCTTGTAGCGGTTTTGTGTCCAATACCCATTCTAGCACGCCGGCATTGGTGGCAAGCGGCAGTACTTTGTAAGTGCGAATCTTTAGCTTTCGCTTGGTGGTATCTCTGTTTCGCTTGAACAAGTCATCCACCTGGACGAAAACTTGCTGCATCACCACATCCTGACGCAAGTCATCGTTGCCTCCCTTGACCTGTATCTTGTTTAGTGTTGTGCTCTTATATCTTGAGCGACTCTTACAAGTTCTTTTCTGACGGAGCCATCAGTCAGTCGCAATTTTAGCACTTTCGGAGCACTAATCCCACCGGCGATGCTAAAGGTCTTGTCATAATTCGCGATACTGGGTAGGTCTGCATAATCACACGAAGCACGGGGCTCAATGGTTAACGTTAGAGGCGGAAGATTAAGGGTTGGAATCTGAACAAGGAATGAGCGATGATTGGTAGCGCTTTGAAATGGTATGTCCTTGGTTGGGTAGTCCTTCTTGTTCACTGCGGTTGTCGCCAGCTTGACGTAATTTGAGCAGATGTATTGAACTTTAGTCGCGATCGCCTCGAAGCTGCGATCATTAGTCAGTTTCTGCATGACACGAGCCACCGCCCTGGCTCTGTCCTTTGCAGGCTCGTCGCCGGATCTTTTTGAGTACTGAACTGCATAGATCGTGTACAATGAATGGAATGGATGATCTTTCGCCAGGCGAAGCACAAGACTCGTCAGGTTCGACTGGAATGAATCAGCAGCTGTGCTAATCCTAGACAGCAACTGATTCAGCAGAATTAAGAACTTGTGTGATGGTACTCTCGCGGCATTTTTTTCGAATGCATCATTAGCAATTGTGTCTGTGCTGTTCGCGAACCACAAAGCACAACATCGAGATATTAACATATCTGCCGAGTCGGTAAGAGTGAAAGCTGCCAAAAAGCTTGTCAGACTACTTCGCAGATAGATCTGGCGCGTTCTCTTTACTTCCTGGTACTCAGTGTCGTCTACTTCGAAAATTGCTTTGGCCTTTTCTCGTTGTGCGTACAATTTACGCTTTTCATCGGATCCTTGACAACTCTCCTTCATTGAATCTAGCAAAGCAATTTCGTGTCCCTTCTCATCTCGGAGGCGTCCTAGCCGCTGGAAATCTTTGTTCTGGTCGTGAGACATAAACTGCTCATGACAAAAGGACGCAAAGCGAGCATGAATTTTTCCAGTTCCATCAGAGTTCTCATTTCGTACATGCTCAATAGCGGGCAACAGATACTTGTGTAAGATTTCCCGTGGTTTCTCGAGTCTACCAATGGCTGACCGAAGACCCATGTTGATAAGATTGGTGGCGAGCATGAGTGCTGCAACTTCAGTGGAGTCGCGTGTTTTGTCGATCACCTGTCGCAATAATAGTATCGACGTCGAATAATCCCCTTGCTGCCACAAAACGTCAGCTATCAGGGCATCGAGCTTCACTCGCAAACTGAGAGGACACAGATAGCCAGAAGTTATAGCAAGCTTTTCTGCAAAAATCGTGGCATTCAGTAGTGCTTGTTGCGATCGAGCCTTGTCACATTTTTCGTAATCAGAAATCAGAAGTTCTAGTTGTGCTGTGATGAGCATCGAGTCGTCCTGACTTGGTCGCTTGACAATTCGTTTTCTTGCCATGTTTGCATAGACTTGCCGTGCCGCGATAAAGGACTCATATGCTTCGGGTCTATTGCGTATTAGCCAAAACACCACTAGAGGTGTATTTCACGTACTCTAGAGTTTCACTCAAAAAATTTGCTCTGACTTGCCACGAACTTGCCAGCAATTCGGGTATAGCTTGTGCAGGCTTGTCAGAAAGATTCACAATTTCTGATAGCTCGACAAAGGAGCCGAGGATCAATGTTGATTGTGGTAGTAGATGGTGCTCAGCGGCCGAGAATGCTGAGTGCGCATCGTGAAGGATTGTGTCGATCTCGCCCGATTGCGTCCAAGCGATAGTAGACAATTTACATAAAGCACGATACATGTTTTGTTTGAGCTCTGGCGGAGACGTGAATGGAAGATGCCACTCCTCAAGCCGCCACGCTGACTCGAATTTTGCATCATTTGTGCTCGGTATCGAGCTACTCGACGCAAGATTGAATGAATCATAGCCTAGATCACAAAACGAAGTTTCAATAAGCTGCTGAAGTCCCTGATCTTGCTCTTGACCTAACTTTCGTTCGGCGGCTTGCATTGCAGCATGATACGGCAGACTCTTTCCAGGACCATGCTCGTGCTGGAGTCGTTGAAGAGCAGTCTGCAAGGAGGGCACGCTGACCACTCCGTAATAGGAATCTGGCTCCGCCGATTGTTTGTATACTGTTGTCTGCACAGTGTGGAATAGTGCTGAGGTAGCCGCTGAAGGACACACAAGCCCTTCAATCTCAAGAAAAAGTGTAGCATCGAACAGATAAGCATGATGTGCAGCGGCTTGAGCTATTGTTAGATTATCGATGTTGAGCAACACAATCTCCTGTTTCGTGGGATCGCGATTGTGGAGACAACCATCTGCACGAAGCCAGTGGCAGATCTGCAAGCATGTCAAGATGTGCTTTCGTGAAAGGTGGACATGCTGTCGGAAAACACATTCGAGGTGTCTTTCCAGCTGATGATTGATGTTGTCTTTGCGAGAGCCAGATTGTTTCAGTGCCTCACGAATGAGACACTTGACTGTGTGGCCGGCAAAGTCCGAATCAGTGGTCAGAAGTCCATAGAGACTGACGAAGAATGGTATATTGCGTAAATAATGTAGAAGAAAAGTCACCAGTTCTCGCAACCAGCGATCATAGTCATGCGAGATATCATTTTCAAGCTGAGTTACAATCGGCACTTTTCCATTTGGAAGACTATAGCCACCAAGAATTTGGTGTAGGTTGGAGGGAAGCAAATTTTGCATGTCAGTGTCTGACACCAGAAGACACCGGGCTAAGGTTTGTTCGATAAGTTCGATCTGCCTCGAATCGTAGCCATTCAAAGCTCGTATGAGCTGTTCGGTAATAACATGCCAATACCGAGCTGAGAATACCTGAGTTGTGTAATCTCGATAATCACTTGTATTGACAGCATTAGCCCACAGACATCTACCCGTCACATCGTTAACAAGTCGCGAGCCTTCGCTAGAGATTTTCATTGGCGTCTGTAGAGCAAACTTGTACAGATCACGAACAACTTCAGGCATTTCTAATATTGATCTGTCCACGCAATGGGTCAAGACTTCTATTAAGACAACCCGAAGTCGCGCGGCGTAAGTGACGCTGCTGACGGGACGAATGTCTCGAACTTGGCGGATTGTGGATAGTACTCGATGCGCAAGAGTTGCCTGAGTGAACTGTTTCGTTTGAGTTAGGCTAATCACGTCCCTTAATGGCGCATTTGCGCTAATATCCACCAATCTTTGCATGTGGTCCATGAGTCGTAGTCGTTCTGATTCAAGATCAATTCTTTGTATCTTATCAATGATGTGCAGCATGATTGCCAAAGCTGAACGGGTTTCGACGTTTGCAAGAAATTTCGTCTCCTCCAAGAGATATAAAGCCAGTCTGGCAAGCGACGTCTGTAGAGTAACATCTCCTGTAGTAAGTAAAGGACAGAAGCCATGCAGGATGGTGGTGGTGATGTACATTGGCAGCGTGTCCGGACGCACCATAGCCAAGATGAGGACGAGTTTGCGTAGAGACTGCCATTTTAAAAGAGGCGTCCCTGCTTGCAACACATTGAGAGTGCAACGTATGCATTGCAATATTGTGGTCTGAGTCATTCCAGCCTCGATTCTGCAAACGGATGCTATGAACATCTTCATAGAAGTCTGAAGAGGCTCACGACCCAAGGAGGCAAGGCCACTGGAAACCAGTGCTGACATAGCTTTCGCGTGACGTGCCGCCTCAGGCATCCCGCCTTTCGTCAAGCCTTTCGCGGCATCGATCGAGTCATTCAGGAGCTCAAAGCGAAGAAGCAACATTTCTTGATCTCTGGCAGGATTAGGAACAAACCTTTCATGTGATAAGAATTCATGGTTGCTCAGGAATTTGTTACTGGAAGTAACAACGAGGTCTCGGTAAACCATGATTCGAGTAGTCGCCTGATCGAGAAGATTCTCGACATCAAGATCGATTTCCTGGCCACACTGGTGGATCTCCTGGAAGTGATTGAATACAGCTGCCTGCGCGGTGATCTCTTCGCCAAAGAGCTCGAAATACGTCTTAAGACTGTCCAGACCAAACATTCGGTAGGGAAATGTATGCACTGCTCCACTAGCTAGCCAGTTACAAAGCAAGTTTTTATGATGAATCTGCAGAAGCCCTCCAGGATCAACCGGCAATTTCTTAGCAACATATCTCACAATTTGAAGAATCAAAGGCTGGAGTTCTGTTATAGGCGTGATCTCGATCTGCAAATAGATTAGCGAAGCGAATACTTGCTCTGCATCGTACTCACAATATGATAAAGGGCAGTTGAACGACAAACCTCGATTCTGGAAGCAAGGAGACTGAGAGTGTACAAACGGACTCGCAGCCGATTCGTCTGATCTGCCTCCGTCGACAGAGCATCTGTAATATCATTGTAGATTTGATCATACGTGGATACATCGTGTGCAGCAAAAATTGATGTAATGACCTTAGCCGTACCGATCGCCACCCTAAGGTCATTGTCCCCCAAGGAATTCACAAGGACGGTACGTAGTGATATTGTATTCGCATTGGGACTCTCGTGGAAGGTTGTGTCGAGCCCATATCTCAACAGGTCAGAACATAGCTCGACAACCTTGAGACGAATCGCAGCTGAGGCCAACTGTGATGTTAACACAATTCGCACCAACCAATCGAATACCTTTCGTCCGATTATTGCAATTCTGTCCTCGTTTATTGAGCCCCAAGTTTGGATAGTCGTAGACAGAAATTCGGCCACGAACAAGAGAGTGTTCTCACTCCTCTCATGCTGATATTTATGTAGTACTTTCTCGACCAGGAAATCCATGAGCTCGTGGGTGTAAAAGTCTGTGATCCGTGCTGGCAGCTTGTCCCACAGACTCCACAGACACTGACAGGGCAACACCCATGATGCATCGTTCTCCATGAGGTGTGCGCCGAAATGAGTCGGGGATGGCGGCGTCTCACAATAACAATCGAGAATAAGCAACGTTGATATTACGCCATCGACTATGGACGAGTCAGAAGGTATGGCAGTCGTTGTTGTAGAACTTGATGGACCTAGCGAAGTAGTATTCTGTTCGAAGTCAAGATCAGTTGACAGCTTTTCAGACACATCCTGTGCTTGGAAGTTTTGCCTTGTTCCAACCAAGGAAGTCGCAATTGCCAAGAGTCCTTGTACAGGGAGTGTATTTCGAATGTGTTCTGCGTCCTGTAGTGAGAAAATCGATAGCTTTGACAACACATTGTAGAACTCTCCGAAAAATGAGGACATGATAGAGAATTTAGCACAATTGCTCTGCAGCAGAAGACACAAGGCATGAATGTCCCCTTCCTGCAAATGTACTGTGCTTGGTAGTGCCTGAGCATATCTGATATATGTTAGGACTGTTGCAAAAGATTCGAGGAATTGATCCAGTGACACTGTCTCCATTTGTGACAATGCATGGTATAGATCGCAAGCGCGTCGCGCCAAGATAAGAACAGCTTCCTGCGTGACAGGACCATGTACATGAATCGGTAATTGACCGACTATGATAGGTGATGCAGCCTCTGTAGTTACCGGCCGATAGGTGTCTAGTAAGAGTGCGCGGACATCTTGTTCGGCATGGGTCGCGAAGTTCGCGCGCAGCAATATTCCTTGGGTTGGTTCCGAGACGGTTACCATGTTCCAATCATTGCCATTGAGGAAATCAAGAGATGTGGCCACACAACTAAGCTTTTGTTTTCCATCTCCAGGCATGTCGTTAGACAATCTAGTCTGCAGCCAATTAAGACCGATCGTTTGGGGTGATGAAGAACTGATGTAGTTATAATCTCGAAGAAACCACAGAATTGTTAGCACAAACGATGACGACGAATTAGAAAGGCCTTGTGGGCCTCGTGTCTGTATGTCGCGTGCAATCATCGCCAAAGCAGTTCCAATCGAAGATGATGATAGTGTGCAATAAGACAGCATGGCACACGCAAGATGACACGCACTTCTGCTTACTGTGGCAGATTCAGTGCCGCGCAGAGCACAATGCCAAATATACTTCGTATCATCCTCGTTCGCGAAAATTGAATAGTTCTTTCCACGTATAATAGCCGCGGCCAAGCAGACGTGAGTCCATATTTGGACTTCCTGAAATTCCGATGTCAGAAATGCCTTGATTGTTGATAATTCAAGTCCAGACTTGTCAAACTCGAAATCGTTCTCCACCATTATAGTAAGGATTTGCAGAGCCAGGACAATGCTGCGTTCCCTAGAATCTTGCAAGAGATCCAGAAGTGATATGTTTTCAGCTGTTTCGTTGAGCTTGATACGTTTGCTCGCTGGCTCTGCTCTGGCCACATGCTCCACAGTTTGGTGTATTGACAAGTACAGTATAGCCAAGAGCTTCGTTGTGAAGTATACCTTGTGCTTCTCTATTGCGGACGATTTGAGTTCGAAAGATCTCGTGCCGCGGGGTACATCGCGAGGGAACGAAGTCTCTTTCAACATTGGCGTGTATAAATGTAGATCACATAGTGCGAGGCAAAGTCGTTCCGGTATGGTCAGGAGATCGTTTTCTAAAATCTGAATCAGAGATTGGACTTCGCTTTTAGATTTACTGTTGTGTATAGCCAAGGAGAGATAGGGCGCGGCTGTAGTCAGCCCACAAAGAAGCTCTTCTCGGACGACAGGCAGCCTCGAGTTCCATAATTTCTCAGCAATACGGATAAATAATCTGGTGGTCGTCGTGGCAACGACAACATTGTTGGTCGACACATACTGGAGCGTAAGTCTGCACAGAAAAAGTACTTGTGCGAGTAGAGACGTATCCGTGCGTTGCCTCCACAGAAAATGATGTCCCAGCTTGAGTATTCTGTTGATAATTGTGTTGTCCTTTGAATAACAATCGATTTCCAGTTGAGCTGCGTGCCATCCTATGAGAGACGTCAAACAAGAAAACAAAGACACATTCTCATTTCTATTGATTTTATTCTTGATAGGCGGATCCTGGCTCTCGCTCTCAGAGTCTGCTTCTAGCGATGACGAAGTCAGTCCTTCATAGCTTTCGAGAGCATGAATACAGAATACAGCTACACTGTGCCAGACATCATGATCGAGATGATCTAAGTGCATCGGAATACTCAATAGTCTCTGCAGTATGCGCAGATAAAGACTTGCTATTGGAGGAAGTAGTACCTCCCGAATACAAGGAAGAACGTCTAGCATGTGAGAAATGAACATCCGAACAGTCTTGAATTTGACATGAAGCACAAAACCATCGACCAGATGCAGGAGACATTGGCCATAATTTCCCAAACGGTGAGCTATTGCAGCCTGTGTTGAACCACTGGCTCTGAGATAAGCGTTCCGCTCAATTTTGATGATGGAGAAGAGCTGAGTCAATAGCGACTGTATACTTTTCTCTGCTATAGAAGCGAAATCAATCCTTGAGGATAATCTCCTCAGATCTTCATGCAGTGAGCTTCTCTGTTTAGCAGCACCGGCATCGACATAGAGACTCGCGACAATCTCTTTCAGGCGTTCCATATGAGATGAGAGACCAAACTCTGATTTACGGGAGAATTGAAGAGTGAACTACATTCCAACAATTCTGAACGTTACTTCAAAGGCTGTGCATACTAGTCCCTGAGCATTCGTGAAAGAATTGGTCGTCGAAATATTCAACAACGCTTCGAATGCTGGCCTTAAGCGGTCAAGCTCTGTGCATTTGCACAAGCACCAATAGCAGCACCAACTCAGCTGCAAGCTGTAATTAGACCGCTCAATGTGTGTCACAACGCACAATCTGACTTATCTGTTTGTCCCAATAATTTTTATTGATGCATGATTTTTCAGCTCATGCAACCACAATTATCTCGAAAACCCCTGTTTCCATGCACACTGAATGTGCATTTTGTCTGTCACCTCTATGTTGGCCTTTGTAGAAGCTTTCCGCATCGCGAGAACTTAAGCTCAAGGTTGATTTCGTGATCAGCGCTACAAGGAGCGTCGATGATGGTATCGATGCTGCTCCTCATCTACTGCGCGTACCAATTAGTCTAAAGTGGCATCAATGGTATAGCTCGAGCTCCCCTCCACTCTCCTCAATGCAATGATTGCGACTGTATACAAAGTCTATGCATACATTGCGCCGTTTCATACATGTGCGAGCTATACATATATAGCCATATACATATATAGCTATAGTGCACCGGCGCCGCTGCAGCTACGTATACTAGTACTGATAGTCAAGCGCGTGTGCATGTGACGGCCGGAGGTTCAGGGCAGTTCGACTTGTGTGGCCATGGAGTGCGGGCTGGAGACGGCTAATCATCGGTTGCTGGTGGCCTCCACCACATGGCGCCTCAAGCAACTCCACGACCAAGGCTACGATTTGTGAAGTTTGTTGCATTGGTTGCTATAGCTATAGCTGTACTACAGCTGTCGCTTGAGTGCAGCTTTCGCGTGTCGTTCGCTGGAATATATTTCATCAAAGAAGCTTGCCTACACATAGACTCGGCGACATCATGCAACGCACAGAGCAGAGCGACAGGTCCACATAAAATCACTGGGAAATTTATTTGGTGAACAGCGACTAGATCATAAACGCTCAAAGCGAGTGTACACCTTGGGGAGATGTATTGTTTCTAGCATGGAAGGCACAGCACAATCCACATATTAGGGAAAAGGGCCATCGAATAGATCTTGATTCACCTTTCTATTGGCTTTGGGTGTTATGGCGGCAGAGGTGCCAATCCGAAGCTTGGAATATATTCTCGAACTACAACAAGCAATCTTGGCGCTTACTGAAAGCGAGGGCGCGGAAGATGTCTTGCAAGGAGTATTGGATGAATGTCGCATAGATTTCGAGCGACTGCTGAAGCCCGGTCTGAAAGAGTCTGCAGCTCGTGAGAAGGTCCAATCAGGTTAGTGTAGCACTTCGGGCTGAATTGTCGCTGACGTGGAAGGCTCTATCATCCTTGGTGGTACTGAATGCACCATCAACAAGGAATTTATCGATAATGCTTTGAGGCTGGCAGACTCATTCGACCTGAATGAACAATTCGCCGCGCAGTATCTCTACCTTGGCACTCAGACTTCCACAAAGTATGACAGAGATCCATACAATGCTGCTGTTTACATCTATCTTTCGTGCCGCCATATCATATATGAGACGCTTTCGTACATCGTGTCACTTGCTGGTGCTAAGGAGACCTCTGATCCGACTACTCGTGTTCTCTTCAATTACCTACACAGTCTCGAGAGGGATGACAAGAATCTCCAGGAACTACTCTATGATCGCATGAAAAGTATACAGCACCGAATCGCGTCTATGATCGAGACGGAAAAGAACAAACGACTTCTACACAATGGCTCCCCGGATAATGATTATAGTTTCGTCTTGAGGTCTTTATATGAGCAACACGAAAGTGTCTGTGCTTGTACAGCTGCACTATGCGATCTGGAACCTTGCAAGAACTCATCAATTGGCAAAGTTCTGTCTGACATTAAAATCTGTGAACACTGGAATGAACTTATATCGCATCAAGTTCTCTTCCTGATCAGAGCTGTTCAATATTGTGCCGGGGCTGCTATCACTCAAACACATGCAGATCCAATAACACCTCCAAAGGCAATTGCTTTATATCGGACCATAATCTCAAATTTGCGATCTGCTGGAGAATGGAAATGTAAGCCTATATGTTATATTCTGCAGTTGGCTGTCTGCACAGAGCTTGTCAGCGTGTGCAGAGAATCCGAAGATATCGGCAGTAATTTTGATTATGAGCAGGAGCTTCTGAGTCTAACCAAGGAGGCAATTCGTGGAAATGTTTTTCAGCACCTTATAACGTTCAGACTGTTCGTACAAAACGACATACAGGAAAAACATCCGTTCGCCCTGTTTTTCTCGAGCAATGCCCTATCTCATTACCGTGTCTCCGAAATCGAGACAAGTTCTACAAGAACGCTAGATATGTTGGAAGCATGTCTACGACTACTCTGTGTATCCTTCATTGTCAATTTTGCGGATGTGCTAAAAGAACTGCGCCTGACAGCTGAGGATGTTATGCTCTCGAATGAACTTGGAGACAATGCTACAACAGATGTCGAAGACCATTCCGAAGATCTATTTTATGGCCTGATCTACACGGCGTACTCATCGAGCTCTGACGAAGCGTATATATTCTGGCAAGACAAATCTAGCAATATGTACGGTTTCTTGACTTGGGCGTCTTATGCAGAAGTTCCAAGCACGATCTATGCCTACTTTGAGATGATAGCAGCACTGACCATGGATCCTCAGTGCTCGAAGGCAGCTGTAGGATTCTTCGATGTTGACGAACAGACATCTCACACCACTCAAGCTCTCGTGCCATCGACCAACACTTCGTGGAATTTCATCTTCAATGCTCTGCAATACTATTCTCAACAACTGGAAAGGAAAAATGACACACAGGAGTTCCAGGACTTTATGGAGCTAGATCAACACAATGCACTTATCCTCGAAGCATACCTAGTGTCTATTTCGAGTATACTAGCCCACGTTCAAACCTCAGATGTCTGCATACTCTTGAACAAGAAGTTTGAGGCTGTAGCGGTTCTTTTCAAACTCCTGGGTTGCCGATTGCCTGTAGATCTATCTGCAGCGATTCTCAGAGTTATCGGAATCATTTCTTTAGTCCCAGAACTGCGGAACCCGGTCTGGCAATACTTTGAGACCTGGCTCGGATCGATCAGGCCAGAAACATTCCATGGTTTATCCTCTGTATCAGGTCGACACAAACAATCAGAACATCGACCATTGACTTCTCTGTCTGTATTTTCAAGTCTTTCAGTGGCTTCCATGACAGAGCTCATCACTTGTCTGACCTCGATGTTTACCCCCACGAGCAATGTACCCGGTTCGCTGATGTTTCCAATTTCATTGGGAGATAACTCGCGATATCCCGGGGCTGGCGACTATGTTGATTTCGTCTGGAATTGTCTCTCGGCCTCTCAGGCTGCGGATGCCAACCTTACATTAGTCCAACGTGTGAGTTTGACACTGGTTTCTGTCACCTTCTTAGAACGCTGTGTCTCCACTCTAGAGTTGGATTTGATTGATCTGGCGCGTTCTGGCACTGTTGAGCTCATTCACTCCATAACGACATCTTTGAAGCAGTATATGAATCTACACCCAGGTACGAGAATATTGCAGCAAATTGGCGATGTTAAGCACCGTCAAGCTTTGATGCAGATTGTTAACTTCCGCAATACAGCAGATAAGTCGATCAGGACTCTGCTCGATCCAGTCGTAAACGTCACATTACGACTGATCAGCGATATCTTGACACGTTCAGCAAAGTTCGACGAATTTGTAGAGCCTCTAACCAAAGACAAAGTTTCTCGCACAGGAAGCCTTGCACAAGACGTCTCGCGCGATACCGAGTTTGTGGTAAATGTTTACATGCTGGCTTCCAGCTCCGAGACCGTATGTACACAAAATGCTCTCCTATTACTATCGCATTGTGAGGCTCTGGGACTCCTGGATTCCCGACACTTCACGATACTTTCGTCCGTAGACGAATCGAAGAACATTCTGATGGGTTTCATTAGTATGGTCGAGTCACAGAATCATGAAACGGAACACAATACTATACGATTCCTGCAATTGTTGGTCTCGGACCTGAACGCTAAGACCCAAAACCCCTCTTCGGCGCATTTCCTGCTGGGCTTCTCTTCTTCTACGTCGTACGATGAGTTGACCATTGGGCAAGACCCTGGACAGATTGGATCTGGACGATCAATGGTACATACTCTAATAGCATTACTTGACCGTTCTTCCCAAGCTCTCGAAGTGGATTCAGCGAGGGTGTACGAAACATTAGATCTGGCGAGCACCATTCTACTGTTGCTGTGTGAGGATGAGAAGACTTCCAAGCTCATAAGTCCTATGCTACAACAAGCCCGATTCCTGCAAAGTCAATTACAGAGATTGACTGCTTTCGACCTGTCGGCAGAGGCGCCCGCACTTAGTGCAGATCCCATGCCAGCAGACTCTAATTTCTTACATTGCAATGTAGACCGACGTTGCACTGCTATCACATATTTTGCATATGAAATTTTGTCATGCTATCAAGCAGACGAAAGACACTACCTCGAGGACTATACTGCTGCTCTGTTTCCGACTCGTGGCACCGACAGTAAATCTGGCATAGTACTGTGCGATTTTTTGGATATACTCGCAATCGATACAAAAATCAACAATAGCAAGACTGTCTGGTCACATTTTCGACCAGAGGTATATTACGATCTCCTTCATGATGACTCGAAACAGGCCCATCACAAGTTGCAGCTGGCCTTGTACCTGCGTCGAAGTTCGTTGTTGGATAAAGCTGATGCATCGCACAAAGTGTCGATCGAGACTGAACATGCGACTATGCAAGAGTACCTGACCACAATCAAGAGTTTTGAGCTCAGAAAGGAGTCTATCAGAAAATGTCTGACGGAATGGTCGAAATTGGTTGTTGTTTGCTTCCAGACCATATTGAAGGACAGATCATATGCTGCGATTGTGGCAAGGGAACTTTTACAGGTGCTATTGGTGAAATTGCCAAGTATCCAAGAAACTGATCACGAGTTGGCGGACACTGCCTGTGAAGCTATAGCATCCATCATGCATTTCACAGACGAAAAACGAATTGAGCAACTCATTCACTTCTTTAAATCCATACTCGTCTGCCTGCAAAGTCCTGCCAGCACTCAACATCAACGAGAGTGCTTGTATCTCGCTGGTTCTTGGTGCCTACAATACATCAATGCTCAATCGCACGACAAGACCACGAGAAACACTATGCTTTCGATCGCAAAGGCTGGTATCGATCGATATCTCACAATCATTTGTCGCGACACCGTGGCGCATGAAACTGTGGTTCGCATCTCGGCATGCATCTTTTTGGACCTTATGCTAAAAACTTGTGAGCAATTGGGCAACCCAATCCTGTCTCAAAGGATCGTGTCACTCAACCTGTTTGCCAAGTTTGCCCATCATTTCGAAGTTTCCTTGAATAAAGACACGCAGGTCGACGCTCTGGAACGGCAATTCGACGTTGTGCTACGTCTTGCAATGACTAGACCAGGAGCGCAGGAACTCACGCAGAGTTCGGCCTTGCTCAATGCCCTGGCTCAAAAATACTTTACATTACTTGGTATGCTCGCCGCTCACTAAATAAAAGTCCATTAACTAATCCTACAGATGGCTCGGAAGATGCTTCGAATGCAGTCCGCCTATTACGTGTCTATGTAGCTTGCGTCGTGTCTCTCGGCGCTCAAATGCCGGTTGTGCAAACGCTTTTGTCCAGATTCGATGGCACGTGGTATGAAAAGTTGACGAGCCATGCAACGCGCATGAAAATGTCGAAGAATGCAATGGTCGAGGAGTTCGGTGATCTCGTAGAGTTTCTGCACGAGTCACGAGTATGAATTGGTACTTCCTGGTCATCGTGGCAAGAGTCCATCGAGTTCCTAAAAGAGTCCATATTAGTTCTTGGACATATCAATGTACATACTTTGCAAGAAGCATACCTTGAGCATGTCATTGATGGACGATTCCATGGCGTCGTAGGCATGTATAGTTTCCGGCATTTTAGTCCTTGATCGCTCGGTCCTCGCTTGCTGAGCAATAATGACAATCAATTGTTTGTGCAGGTCCTTCTCGTTCTTGAGGTATGCCTCGATTGCCCTGTCCGTCCACACAAACGCCTCATTCTTTGGCCTCGTCACTGTTCCTGCCACGGGGTCCACTTCTCGCACCTCGACCGGCGTCTTGTTGCGTTGCGCATGGAGCATTTCCACTTCGTCGACGGGACCGCGATGATGCGGCTCCTCGACCATGTCCACCGTCACTGGATCGGTGTTCATTAGTACCGACGACCGCATCTCCCTCACTCCTGCTGGCAACTCGATCAGCTCAGGCACATGTTCTGCGGAGTGAGTCGCAGTTTGGGAGGTAACGAGTTCGGGTTGAGCTTGAGACACTTCGGTGCTCGTTTGAGGATTTCTTGAGTGTGCAATCGTTGTCTCGTCTTGGCTCGTGGTCGATGTTGTCCTCGTCAGAGGCTCGGCTGCATGTTTTTCGCGCTTTGATCGCTTCTTGAAGAGGCCTCCGAATACACCTTTCTTCTTCTTGGACTCCTTGACCTCTGCTGCAGCGTCATCTGCCATATTGACTGAGCTGCTTGCTTCGGACTGGAATGAGCTATTCGATTCCTTGTGTAGGTGCACGCTAGCTTGCGAGGTCGCATCACCGCGTCTCGCAGTCCTTGAAGCAGATCCAGACTCGCTGTTGCGCAGAGGTCCAGTGCCGACTCTAACAACATTGGGTTCGGGCTTACCCACTTGATCAATATGATTGGACCCCTGATCCTCGCTGTATTCTCGATCCCCAAGTCTCTCGTCCGACTTCAAACCTGCCTCGCGCGCAATCGTGGCCCGGAGCTCTGGGTCTTGTCGAGAGCCATTAATGGCTCTGTCCTCCTCCTCGTCTGCACTGTCGTCTTCACTTTCAAAGACTTCGTATTCGATAAATTTTGGGCTCGAAAAGACGACCGTTTTGGCAGCTGACTTTCGTGACTTTCTCAAGCTGAATTTGCTACTGAGGCCCGTGGCTGCTTTTGGACCTACTGCCATATCATTCATTTGTGAGGCTCCATTGTCTACATTCCTGTGCTTGTTTAAACGAGCCAATCTCTCCGGAGGAGTTTCAATATGCTCAGCCGGAAGGTAGCCTATATAGCGATGAGCTAATGCACATCCCTGAAGATCATGTGTACGTACCAATACTCTCGTCCTTGATGTTCTTGACTAGCCACCAGTATGAATTTGAGTCGTCCAGTAGGACTAAGGTGTCACCCTTTTGTGATGTCGCTTGACCTGGACAATCAACTCAGAACTTTGCACTCGGTGCAAGTTTCATGCATACCTTCTACAGTGGCGAGGAATGTGTGCAGCGCGTACACAAAGTTGAAGTCAATCTCTCCATCAGGAATGCTGGGAGAGCTCGAAAGGTCCGATACTGTATCATCGTCTTCATTGTCGCCATACACCTGCGAGGTCTCCACGATGTCCGCCATGGTTCAATGTCACCCCTGGCAATGAATGTTCAAGGCGAATGCGTCGGATGCCAAGGAAATCCCTACCTCAAGGACATGCAGTAGCTCTAGCCATTCGAGATACTTGACGTGATTTCAGGTCGATCGCGACGTCGAACCGCTTCTCCTTCATTGTCCACATCTTTCGTGTGGCTGGTGTTCACTTTCCCATTGTGGGTGATAAGCCCATAGTACGGTATAAACGATATCGCATCTGTTCTCCAGTCTCAGACAACAAGAACATTGCAGCACTAGTACTCAAGCAGCTCCAGTTTGCACTTTGCTTCACACAGAGACAGAATGCTCTGCCAGTGCTGCCATCAGTCACTGCAAGCACTCTGAGCGAAAAGATATCTCTTCACCTGTTGCTATCGACGCTACTGTAAATTTCACGGAACGCAGCAGACCAGAGAATCAGCAATCACATGTCAGCACACCAAGATGCAGCGGCCTCGTGCAAGGGAACAGGTCATTTGCGCGAATGTGATTGGCTGCACAAGCCAAATCCCACGAAACCGGAATGACGATCAGCGCAATTTGTGCGGCGATATCCTTCCTCGACCAAATGCTGGAGAGACGTCTCCCAAGACAATTACCACCGAATCACTAGTATCAGTCTATAACAATACCAGCCTGCTATCTGTCTTTCACAATAGGAAGAAGAATTATGCCTGCGCAACAGGACGCAAAGATAAATGGAGAAAGAGCCTACGATCCTCATTCGCATGGAACTTTAGCCCTTGCACACTCACTGGATGGCTCAGCTACCACCTCCAAGCAAACAGTCATGCAGCAGCACTGTGCTTTCTGGGACCGGTATGATATACACTGATTACTCTTGTCAGTTCAGATTTCTAATGGATTCGTAGGGATGAAGATGGTGTCATTTGGCCACTAGACACATACCGTGGATTTCGTGATCTTGGTTTCAACTGGTTCCTGTCATTCCTGGCAATCTTCATCATCCACTCTGGATTCAGTTACCCGAGCGTCCTCAAGACTTCGTGGCTACCAGATCCACTGTTCCGTGTCTACCTCCACGGAATCGACAAGTGCAAGCATGGATCGGATTCTGGATCTTATGACTCGAGGGGATACTTTCAGCCATCACAATTCAATTCAATCTTTGAGAAATACGCAAAAGTGTCTCCGGAGGCACTGACTGTACGAGAGACCTTCACGTTCTTGGCTGGACAACGAGTGGCTGTGGACCCTTTCGGCTGGTTCGCTGCAATTTTCGAATGGTACACGACTGTTCTGCTCACATACAATAAACAGACCGGTTTGTGTGGCAAGGAAGACATCAAGCGTATCTATGAGTAAGATGCACTCTTTGGGACCCGTGTGTAGTTCTGACTGTCGTAGTGGGAGCTATTTCTGGCACATCAAGACCTTGCGGGATGCTGGTCGGAAGGACGAACTGCCTGGCATGACATTCCTCGATGGCATCGATTGCTTGCGCAGACAAGGCCAGCCAGTCGTAGCTGGCAAGCAGTTGTGAGCGACTAATCTAGACATCGACAAGACATGGTAGACTGATGACCTTTTACATGGCAGCAACAATGAAGTATAGAAGTTACAGCAGAAGATAGATATACATATAGAAATAGAATTATGCCTGCATCAACCATGCCACAAATTTGATCTGCACGGGATATATACTCCATTTCGAAAAGGTCGAACATCACGAGGACTAGTCAATTCCGAGTGCCTTTCTGCGATCAAAGACGAGCGGTGGACCACCATCATTCTCTGCAGCGACTGTCTGTCTTTGCTGCGGTGGCTCAGACGGCTGTCTAGCTGCGCGCCATGGACTCTGTGTCTCTCGTGACGGGGATGAGTCCCGGGCCGGACTGCGATGACGATGACGCGGACGACGACGACGATCATGGGACCGGGATCGTCTCGATCGGGCATCTCGATCCCGACGGCTGTGTCGAGATCTGCTTCGTGATCGCGAGGGTGGTGACCTGCTGCGGCTGCGTGAAATAGGACTGCTGCTGCGAGAACGACTGGATCTGCCGTCGCGGTCGCTCGAGTAGGATGGACTACGACTACGACGGCGTCCACGACTGCTGCGACGACGTGGCGGTGGACTTTTGCTGATTGTCCTGCGTCTCTCGCGCGATGGTGGAGATGATGACCGCGAGTCGTATCGTCTTCGCGCTCGCGGTTCCCTCGATCGCGTGCGTCGTCGTGGTGCAGATCGCGATGATGGTCGTGGAGGAGGACTATAGCCTTTGCCACGGGCTCGAAAGTCTGGTCTCTCGTGTCGCCAGCGGTCAGCACTGACGGATCGACCACGGTGATTGGACCTGTTCCTCCTGGAAGATGATCTGTCTCGGTCATCACGACCATCATGACGTCGATGGTCAGCTCGACGGGTGTCTCGTCTGCGTCGATCAAGTGGATTCCAGGGACGCTCGTCGTTCGGATTATACTGCTTCTTGGGTTCAGCTGCAGCTTCCTTGTCACCTCTTTTGATGGCGCTGCCTTCTTGATAGTCCTCACGCACCCCGATTGCCGTGCGCAAGTTGCTCATCTCCCTGTCTTTCGACAGCGCTATATCGTGTGTCTGATATGACTTGTACTTTACTCGAGCTTGTGCCGTGTGCAGGTTCTGTCGAGCTTCCTCCTCTATTCGGGACTTGTATGCGGCGACTTTTTCCGATATTTCATCCTCCGTCATGGCAGGTGAGGCATCCTCCAACTCTGTCTGATATATAAAGACCCTATTTTGTATCTGACGTTTCGCCTCATGCTGCAAGATGCCTAAATCCGCATGTCTTTTGCGTTCATATTGCGGTTCGGAGTGCACGGTGGATGAACTGTACGGCTCACGTCGCTTGACTGACGACAGATTTCTCGAGATGTGTCCATTGGTCCCGCTTCCTCGTGGAGTCTGCAGACCGATGCCATTGTAGCTCATCCGACAAACCTGGTATGCTTCAGTGGTGCCAGAGCGAGTCGTCCGCACACGATGCTTGAATAGGCTCTCAATGCAAATTTGTGTTGGTTCAATAGAGAGCAGACATGTACAGCAGTTTAGCTGCAACGTTGCTCATCCTTTTGTGGCTGAACGCCATGTTTCATTCGAGCAAGAGAACAAACGCGGGATGATTGTTGAATTGACTATCTACAAAGCCTCAACTGTTTTTCGAAAGTGCATGCATGTGCGACGCTACATAGAAGTAAAAGAGCAAAAGTTCGAGTAGTCGAGTAGAAGTTGTTCATTAGTCGTGATAGCGCTCAGGGCGAAGGATGCTTTCGTCTGGTCTCAGAGTGTGATTCTCTCCAGTCGCTTGCCTTCTCGAGCAATAGTTTGAGCTTGCTTCTTGAAAAAGTCGATTGTTGCTCGTGTCGTCATGAGATTTCTCTCAATCTGAACCTTTGCCCTCTGCTCGGCCTCAACTTTCGAGGCGAAAGCGACTCGAAGCTCGTTCTCGGGTATCTGCAAGATCTTGCGACAGTCGTTGGCAATTCTGTTGGCATTGTTGTTGATGTAGTCTGACGTGTTGACGGCCTCCTGAACCTTCTTTGCCAAATTCTTCTGTAGAGCATTTGGAATCTGATAGATTATATACGTGCATAATCCAGCGATGGCTACCGCGGTAACGCCTCCGATGAGCTTTGGAGTTCTCTCGATGCCGACAGTGTTCAGAACTCGGAAGGAAGTATCGACGAGCGCAGTCCAGCCCATGGTCTTGCCGCCGTAAAGCAGCAAAGCCGCACTAAGACTCGAAGTACCTACCACAGCCTCAAATTTAGAAAAGTCCACAAAGTCCAGAGGTTGAAGGTCAATTGGAAGGTTGCGTTGTATGGCATCACGCTTCAGCGAAAACATCATCTTGGCATTGAAGGGACGTAGAGCGTACTGGTCAGCATCAAAGTGAGCAAGACCAATGTTGCGAATGATCTCCACACCTTTAGCCGTCGAATCGCGGCAGCGCATCTCGGATTGAACCGTAGCCGACAAGATCGACTTGAGGTATTGGTCGCGTAAAGAACATGCATACTGGTAGCAACTGAAGAGTCCTGGATACTGACACGATTCGTGTATCTCGTGCAGGCTATTGACCGCGCTCAAGATGGCGAGCTTCGTGGACGTCCTAACATCGTCGCTGATGGTCTCTTTTTGGGACACGGCATGTTCCATGGCTGCTTGGCTCTCCTTTGACAAGGACGTCAGTTTGCCAGACGTGTCAAGCAATTCAGCCTCCAACTTCGCATTCTGCTCGCCAGCGATATCGTGGTTGTAAGCAGAGATTGCGGCAGCATCGGCCCAAAACTTGCCGACAAAATTTTTCGCGGGTGCCAATTTGCTTTGGGACCGCTTGTTCAGCACAAAGTTTCTCAATTGCAACTCCAGTTCACTGAAAGACTCTGAAAAGTTGGCGTCAGATTCCTCGAGGACTCTCTCGGCAGAGACAAAGTGTACGAGCTCTGCAGCCTCAGCATGTGTCTTTGGCGACAGCGACTTGATCTGCTCCAGTATCAAGCGGCGACAGCGGTCCTTGTCCTTGATGTTGTCAAATCTGTTGACGACGATGAAGAGATATGCCTTTTCATTTGCAGCATTCCATAAGAATTGTTTCGCCGAAAGGGTAAAGTGGTTCTCGGCGCTGACCACGAAAACAATGACATCAATCTCTTCCTGTCGTGCATAGACGGCAGTCGTCTGCACAGAGTCCGAGTTAAGTCCTGGAGCATCAATGAGCGAGATGTCGACCACTCCGTTACGCAGGAGGGATTCGGACAACGATCTCTGATCATCGACATAGACCTTTAGAGCTGAGTATTCTGTGGGAGACAAGACGGCGTGCTCCAAATCTGCAAATGCTAAATGTTTGAAAGTCGAATCATCCGTCCTGTCATAGACCACATCATGATAGACAGCATGAACTTCATTGAGATCTTCATTCTCGCGAGAGTCTAGAATTTCGCAAAAGACCTCGGTGCACGGTTGCTGATCGATGGGTAGGATAGATTGTCGTAGCAGCGCATTGCAAAAAGTACTCTTGCCGGCGTTGAGGTCGCCCGTGACCAGCACCTTGGACGCGATATCCTCGACCCGAATTTGCAGCTTGCCCAAGTGTTTCTGGACCTTCATGAATTGCTTTTCCATAATGTCGCCCACAGCTGTGGGATTCATGGTATGAATGATATTCTCTTCGTGAGCAGCCATCATAATTTCCGGTCGCAAGATTTGCAATTGTCTGTTGACCTCTGCTGACAGCACCGTTGGCTCCTGTTCGGCAGCGGCAGCACTGGGCTGCTCAGCATCTCCTTCGTGCAATTGAAGTGTTGTGGAGGAGCGCTTCAGTGCCCGTCGAGCCGTGGCGGCAGCATCCGGACCGTGCACATCCGCGGCCATGGTGGAGGTCCTTTGGCAACCAGGTCGAACCTGTCTCGAATTGGTTGCGTCTGACATGGGCACCTGCATCGGCCAATCCTTGTCGGTGGCCTGAACCTTGAAGGCACTTGCCACCTTGACTGCTTCTGAGATGGATCGCGAGATTTCATGCCTGTCGTGATTATACTTTAGTTGAGTCTCTGCACCTGTGCTACTTGATGGACGCCTGGTGCTTGTAGCTTTCGGCGGAATCACGTTTGAAGATGTCTTGAGTTCACCATCAGCGACCGACAATGTTTCCGAGCCAGCATAAGCGCTGTCCTCGAAACCGTCCACTGAGGGCGCTGCTAATTTGTCACGAGCTCGCTTAGAGGCGTACATGATTGTGATGCAGTATAGAAGGGAAGAGACTTGATGCAGTCACTTTTCTGTGTGCGTCAAAGGCACGTACTACAGGAGGAGGAGGAGACGACCGTTGTAGCACACAAACCTTGGAAGGGAGACGTTGGACGATTTCGTGATGCGAGGAAACCTTGATTGCGAGCCTGAGTTACCCGTCCTCGCGCGTGATCCTGCAATTTAGAGGAGCTCTGATAATCATACACAACAAGGGCTGACATTCCAGAGCTCGTATTCACAATACGATCACTTGATCACGATCAGTCACTCGATGGATTGTGCAGCTTCTACGTACCGATCTTACATAGAGCTGTGTCTCGTCTGATGATGCATTGAGCGTCACAAGTAGTGTGGTGGCAAGTCTCAGATCGTCAGGTCGGCGTCTACCTGCTGCACTCTAGCAGGAGCAGCTGAGAAAATTACTTGACTAGGCTTATGATCAGCCTTGAAAGCATGACCATTGCTGACAATTGCACGTACAACCAGTACAACCAGGACGATGGCAAGGCTCTATCAGCGATCATTGCCAGTGTTATTGTACAGGTGGTAGACTTTGGAGAGACGAAGGACAATTTATTGCAGTTGCTGTGGATCCCGCTTCTCCACTTTCTCCCGCCTTTTCCCTTCAAGGTTCCATCCATGGATCGCGCACTTGGAAGCGAGCCCCTGCCAAGTTTTGTGTGTCTCCACGGTTTCCGTCCGTCCGGGGAACTTGCCGGTCCCGCTTCGCTCGCTCGCTCACTCGCTCACTTGTCCCCCCAGTCCTCGTATCGTGTCACCAGCTGGGCTATTCTTTCTGCTCTTCATATCTGTACCTCTCCTGTAACCATCGTCAGCTCTAGGTTTTACGCGCAACCATCATGGCTTCTACCGTCAAAGTCACAGAACAGACCCTGCTCTGCAAATACCTCGGGCAATTGGCGACCAATCCACTGAGGACAAAGGCAATCACCAATGCGACACTCAATGCCATCCAGGAAGTCCTGGCCTCGTACCTCGCGGGAGAAAAGTCAAAGAATGGCTCCTACGTCTCTGAGCGCGTCCCCAAGATGATGATATATGGTCAGTCCAGGATTGATCTGTCCTTCGAACGAATGGACGATTCTGACAGTCGTATAGGTGCCTGCGTCTCTGCTCCGCTCGGTCACTTCCTCGTCACCACCCTGCAAAAGGCGTTTGCCGGCAGGACGACCCCGAGGGACAAGTTGCTGCAGATCATTGCCAGCAACTTGATTGTCTCGCCGCTCCAAAACTCGGCATTCCTCATCTCCATGGCCATCATTGCCGGCGCCAGAACCACGGATCAGTGCTTGAACACCCTCAAGGCCGGTCTCCCCGGAGTACGTCGTTCCACGGAACAATCAAAATTGACAAGATGTAATGTACTGATGATGCTAGATGATGCGAATCAGCTGGATCACTTCGCCGATCGCCTTGGCCATTGCACAGAGATTCCTGCCGCCCGAGGCCTGGGTGCCATTCTTCAACCTCATCGCTTTCGTCTTTGGCACATGTGAGCTATTCATGATTGTGATTCGCTACAATCTTGCTGACATGGGTTTAGACATCAACACCAAGACAAAGAGACAACTCAGGCTCAAGCGCGAGGCGGATGCCCGAAAGGATCAGTAGTTGCGGAGCTGGGGAAAAAAGAAGGAAGCTTTTATGGATGTCGTAGCAGCGGTACACGTTCTGGTCAATACAACTCGTATATCATTGCTTGCACACGCACTATACCCGATCACCCTTCTGCCACTCTGCACCTCGCCGCTACTGCCGCTAGAGTCCCTCCAAGGGCAAGGTGACGGACCTATCTATGCCGCGCACGATGGCATTGATCCAGGAGACGTTGCTGACGGCCGAGACGCCCTGCAACTGAGCATCGACGCTGTGCCGCGCAGACTCCTCCCCAAACGCGGCCAGCAGCTCCGGCTTGCCCGTCAATTCGTCCAGCATCAGCCGGCCCCGTTGCTCGATTGCGTTTGTGCCGCGCTTCACGTCCACCTCGCCGTGCATCTCCGCAATCACGACGCCCTTGTACCGCAACGCGAATGTCACGTCGCCCTATACCCGTCATCAGTCAAACTCCGCGACATATGTAAGGAATAAACTGACAATGGCAATCTCGACCGGAGAGGGACTGGTGAGTTGTGCGAGTGCGAGCAGACCTTGTTCGGTGCCGTTGTTGTTGTTGCCGCCGCCGCCGCCGCCGCCGCCGCCGGACCCCATCGTGACGCTTTGGACGGTGATTTGTGGACCATTAAGACCGCGCACCGTCATGGCCTTGTCCAGGACGAGTGGCACGGTGCGGGACCCGACGACGGCGGTCGTGGTGCCGTGAAAGGACATGCGCACCGTCTCGGCGCTCAACATGCCGGCATTGAAGTGAACCAATTCCGTCGCGTTTGTGATTGTGGCCTCTAGCACGGCGTCGATGCGTCTGCCTGCATTTGCGGGCAACGTCAAGCCTGTAGAAATAGAGTCGTCAGATGACTATTCCACAAATGTTGCCAGCAGGGGAGGAGTTTGACGTACGTGCATATTCAATCCCCCGATCAGATCGCAGGGACCCAGACATCTCCGTCAACTTGGCACGGAAGGGCAAGTGCTCAAAGTGGGCCTCCATGTGGACGCGGAAACCTTCCTCTCGCGCTTCGTCAATGGACAATCGGTCCAGCACCAGGGTCGCTACACAGAATTAAGTCCTTGATAAATAGTCAATGACAAGAATGGTGAAAAGTTACCTTGGGCTGCAAAGTAGCGCACCAGTGAATCGACATTGAGCACAAGCGCTGTGAAGGAGAAAATGTCAGCACACAGAGGTGATACACCTGTACTGTTGTCGTCACGCACCTATCGCGAAGCATGAACTGAGGAAAATGCCCAAGACAATCACCAGTGCCAGTTTCGATCGAATGGAAAACAAGTATTTCTTCACTGCAACCATACTATCAATCCTATGGCAACCTTCAGTAGTCGGTTCGCTTGTCAGATAAGTGGTCAAAGCGTGCGAATACTGACACGCCGGCACTTTCATCAGGTCAAATTCCATGCTCCTACATGATTCGCGAAACTCTTTCCTGAAGCGTGCCGAGTTTCGAAGTTCAAATCATGACTCTCAGTGTTTTGAACTTCTCGATTGAGTGTCCTGAAAAGGTCTGTCGAGTGCACGAATTCATCATCGTCCTTTTCATTGCATCACAGACCGATCCAAAAGTACAATTGTTTGCTCAAGGAGCCTATAGTGCCGAGCATTCTCTTCAGATCGCTGTTGCTCACAACAATTGAACCATTGAAGGCCTGCATTGCAGTATCGACAAGAGTACCAGCAGACGAAGGATGTCCCATCAATGTACTTGGTATGCCCTGAGCCTTCTTGATGTCCTTTTTGAGATCAGAGTATCTAGAAGGATTTGACAGTAGATTAAGATTTGCCTGACCATGACAATCAATATTGTTTGTATTCATCATAAAGTCGAAGCCGCACCACAAGTCTGCATAGGCGATGCCTTGATATTGCAACTATCCAATCAGTCTCCGGATAGCAGAAAACTCACAACGAGCAATGAACGTACCGTCATATTCACCATGCCCAACTCCATGGCCAGTCGAGGATGTGAGTTTGTCGCAGTTTCGAGTTTTGCCCGAAAGAGCTTGGGATCAGCAGACGTTTCAGTTGTCATTGATATGCTCGAGAAATTATGAAACGCTTCGAGCTCTGCTGATTTATCTATAGAAGTACTGAAAGTACGACTTTGAGATTAGCATTCTCTTATAACAGCACGATCGAATTCTAACCCGAGTCCTCTGAGTTTTACGTTCTGATTGACCCGGACGGTGGTGTGTCCAGTCATGAGTTGATCCTTCGTCATATCAGCCAGAGCTCCTTGGTCGAGAATCTGTACTGTGCTGCTCCGGATGTCTACAGTCAGAGTGCTGATGGACGTTGTTGACAACTGGAAGAGCTTTCGATCACGGCGGTCGTAGAAGAGATACTCAATGCCAAGTCGTTTTGCCTTGAAAGGCATATTTTTGATGTCATGACCGAAAGCTATATCGAGGGTCGTGTTCGTGATGGCTGAGATGTTCATTGTTCTTATGCTTAAGCTCTCATTCTTCAGCGCCGTCCGTACCATGATCGCTACAGAGCCTGTAAGAGCAAGCTAAGTCAAGGCTCGACCAGCTTACGTAGAGTCACAAAATAGAATAGAGCAGTGAACACCGAACACGATGCCACGAATACTAGAGCGACCGCCCACCACCTGAGTTTGGGTCAGTTCCAGCTGTACAAAAGAAAATTTCGACTCGTACCATCGCTTCCACCAATCTACGCCAAGCATATGCAGACTAACGCAAAATCTCGAATGCTTTACCTCTTAGTTCGAGAGCGCGCTGGTCTCCGGACGTCTTGATTCCAGTCGATTGATTAGCCTCCAATAGTCTCGGATCGCTGCCAATCTTGGTAGAACATTCGAAAGTAAGCCACGAAGCAACAAGAGCATAATGAAACATGTCAATATATTCACGCTTTCCTCAATCCCAAACTGATGCTGCAACATCTAGATGAAAACAGCAGAACCGCAACCACCGGTTTCTTCCATGCGAAAGAACTCACGAACACGACTGCGTGAGTGTATTTGGACGGTTTCTTCACTTGTTGAAACCAGCAGTCTGAATCTCGACCAGATGACGATAAGATCCGTTTTCGAGTGCCATTAGTTGATCGTGCGATCCCTGCTCCCGTATTCTCCCATGTTCAAGAAATAGTATATCATCAGATGCCCTGACAACCCCAAGCCGATGAGTGATGAATAATGTCGTTCTGCCCTTTCGTGAATTGATGAGATTCGTGAAGAGCTCGTGCTCGGCTCGGGGATCTAAATTCGCAGAAGGTTCATCCAATACAAGCATGTCTGCTTCCCGCAAGAAAGACCGCGCAAGCGCGATTTTTTGCCACTCGCCACCAGACAATTCAATGCCAGAGTTGTTCATGCGATTTCGTGGCGGCCGCGACAAGTTCTCGTTCAGATCTGAATTTGCTGCTTGCATTTCCACAGTCATTTTAGAAAGACGTTCATCCCATAATCGGCGAGGAGCAGATACCTTGGAGTCATTGGCTGAAAGTGTATCTAGTGCTCGGTGCTGCTCTGCATTCAGTACCTCGAATGCCCCGGTGGCACGAGCTGCACTCTCTATTCGGACTGTATCGCTCACATCGATTTTGCCTACAGCGACGTTCTCCCTTCCCGTCAAAGGCCAGCGAGCAAAATCTTGGTGGGTAAACGACATGTGCTCCCAAAGATCGTTCGTGTCATACTGTCGTAAATCCTTCCCGTTTACAAGTATTCTCCCAGAGGTGGGATCATAAACGCGAGCGAGCAATGCAATCAGTGTGCTCTTGCCAGATCCGTTATATCCCACAAGAGCTGTAATAGTGCCAGCTTCAATGCTAAAGGATAAATTGTCGAGTATTAGAGGACTGTCTGAGCTGTAGCGGAACGATACCTCCTGAAATTCAATGGTCATTCCACCTGCCTCTAGTGGCGAATATTTGATTGGAGTGTCAGGCCCGAGTAATGCAGGACGAAGCTCGAGCGCTTTGTAGTAGTTGATGAGATGTGATAGAACATTCGAAGAAGCTTGCTGGGTAGAAATTGTTCTATCAGATGTATTGATCAGACTCGATGTCGTATTTTCAATCAAGTGTAGATCAGCTAAGGATATTTGTGTGTTTTGTGATCTCCATGCTAGAAAAGCGTAAATGGCTGGATTCGAGAAGGAAGATAGGACATCAAGGATTCGACCGCCGATATTAGCATGTCGATAATTCTGATCATCCTTTGCCGAGATCCGTTCGTCCGCCCTGGAGTACTCTGTCGCGATGAAGTTTTGCAGTCCAAATAACGAAACTTCTCGACGAGCCTACAGTATCAGTGGCTAGTCCATAAACAAATTCTGTTCGCACCTTAGTGTCAAAAGCGATCGACGCAATGTCGGCTCTGCGGATGACATCCTCTGCCGCTGCTTGGATAATCCTTCCATTCGTACGGAGACGATTGAACATAATTCTGGAGATGGGCACGATACTATACAACATGAAGTAAGGTAGTGCATCGAGGCTGATTGTTTGCATGGTTGCTAATATGCGGGCACTGATATCCGTCAATGAATTGACCAAATTGAAGTTGACCATGACGAGGTTGCTAAGATAGTTTGGGCCCGCCATAGTCAATGCATCCTTAAGAATTGCTTGTGTTTCCGGATTTGCAAGCGCCGCGGAATCAAGTCGTAGATGCGCTTCCAATAGCTTGCGTTTCAGGACCACGCTCAACTGTGTGTTTACAGTGAGCTGGTTCCTTGTCAACGCCGTTTCCAACAAGTTCTTGAACACCAAGGACGCCAATTGTAGCAACAGCAAACGGCCAATAGCTTTGCCCTCGAAAGAGCGATCCCTGGTAATTGTACTATTGATGATCTGAATCAGTCTTGCCCGCACTCGCAAATCAAAGGCCGGCAATAGTGACTTGATGAAGTTTCCCGTGAGCATAACCAGCGTTCTCAAGGGTGCCAAGCTCCAGAGAAGTTGCAGCAGCTTAGTGAGCTGCGGTATGGCTTCAAGGAAAGAGACATGGGGCACTACTTGTCCAATTGATGCATTGATACTTCTAGCCGACATCCGCATCCTAGCATCTCGCGAATGTCCTTGGCGATTGTCTGTATCTCGAGCTCGCCTGCTCATCGGCGGCATTGCGCTACCTTATGCGAGCGTCATGACTAGCTATGCTTGATGACCGACAGATTGTTGTCCTGTGATCCAATTGGGGAGCACCAAAACTCGTACTTTGTCTACTTTGGACGATATTGGATACAGCTTAGGCATGATTTGACCTTCATTGATTGAAGTCAAAGTTGTGCATGCTAAGAATATCAAAATACCAGACTGCAGCCGGTCTTAGGATCGTGTAGTAGTTCATGCTGTAGTATCCCCACATGCATACATATGTTCATGGGAAGCAAATTACAGACCGCGCAAGCCAGGCAAGTGATTGAGTCAATGTGCAGCGCGGTAGATATGTGCTCACGCGCAGGGCCATACAAAGACGATTGATGCCAGACATGGCGTACAGCACATTGGCGTCTGGAATTTTGGCGGACCCCACAATTAGAAATCCCCACTGCAGTGCCGCTGACCATGATTGTGCATGCCAGCAACGTTACTAGTATCACGCGGAGTCTTTCTGTGATCGCAGCCAATATTAGTTGCAGTTGTGCTCATATATATTCTATCATCTCGTGATTGCTCCTAGTTGTTGCTCCTAGTTGGTTGTGTCATTCCCAACAGCCGATAGTCACCATGCTGCGAAGGGGACTCTCAGCGCAATTCTTCTTCAGCTCAATCACACGACGTTGAGATTGCTATAATTATAGTAGCGATTCACCGAACAACTTATCCTCAGTGGAAGTCTACCAACGCACGTTTGAGGAAATAAACGA
The DNA here is from genome assembly GCA_000836175.1 of Taphrina flavorubra JCM 22207. NCBI lineage: Eukaryota > Fungi > Ascomycota > Taphrinomycetes > Taphrinales > Taphrinaceae > Taphrina > Taphrina flavorubra. The sequence continues at coordinate 28,148 of DF819254.1, read as the reverse complement.
GGAATCAGAACGGACACAATGCAACTTCATCTACAATGACAGATGCTCGACAGCTACCTCGTCTGGTCATATACCATCAGACCATACATCACCAAGCCAACTATGTCGACTTAAGGCCACTAATCAGCGAAAGTGCAGGCCTGACGCACTGTATCATAGCGGCACTACATCTGAATCGTGAGAAGGCACCTCATAAGGTACATTTGAACGACCTGCCCCCAAGTGATATCATCTTCGACCTTCTTTGGGAAGACGTTCGCTACCTACAGGATCATGGCGTCATTGTGATGTTGATGCTCGGTGGAGCTGCAAAAGGCTCATATGCGTTGCTTGACGGTAACGTGCAGCAATTTGAAGAATATTATGCTTTATTGGCACAACTAATCCAGCAACGAAACTTTCAGGGTGTTGATCTCGATGTGGAAGAACACATGTCATTGCATGGCATCAAGCGGCTGATTTATCGTTTGCGCGAGGACTTTGGCAACAACTTTGTGATAACTCTGGCTCCTGTAGCCAGTGCACTGTCCGGAGGCCGGAATTTGTCAGGGTTCGACTATGCCACGCTTGAGGTGCGTTATTCCTACGAAAGGATGTTGTGAGTTACTAAATGCTCCAGTGTAATTCTTCAAATGATCCATGTACTTGATGCTGATATGTGCAGATGAATGCGGCTATGCTATAGACTTTTATAATGTACAGTTCTATTGTGGCCATGGCACTCTACTGAACGTGTCATCATACTCAGCAATCCTAGCACAATCCTGGAATCCAGCCAAGATCGTCGTAGGCTGTCTGACTAGTTGGCACAATGGTCCAGACTGGAGACCATTCAGAGTCCTCAAACAGACCTGGCGAGACATGCAAAGTAGCACGAAGCTATCACTTGAAGACACGACGTGCAGGTTCGGAGGAGTCGCTGGCTGGGAGTATTTCAACTCTCTGCCAGGAAAATGTGAAGCACCATTCCAATGGTGCTGTATTGCTTCGCGGCTTCTAGGCTCATTTGAAGCAAATAGGATTGACGATGCTTGCTGACAGACACAGAAGTAACCTCAAGAATGATTCTGTAATTCTGATTGCAAGGCGACAACGAGTTCCACATCCATAATACAATTCCGACACAATTCGTAAGTCGTTTTGAGACATCGATGTGCTAGAACTGAGAGCATTGCGGTCTGCGTTCTTCGAAAGGTTCCTGTTGTCCGCAGGTGATTGATGCAATTAGGCGGTCGTCCTTCGAGCTAGACCTAGCCGTGGGAGATCGGGATGATTCGCAAGAAGAAATTGATTCATGCGGTGCTCATACTCCTTGATAGACTGGCGAGCGATCTCTAAGGCGATTTGTGTCCGTCCTGGTCCTCCTGGAAGTGCTAGTCCTCGAGCACTGTGCAGAAGAGCACTAATTTGAAGCTCAGACGTCGATCCGCGCTTCGCAATGACTCCAGACTTCCACACAGCAAATGTGGAGAACAAGCCATGGGATTTTTGGAGTATGTAAGTATTGACCTCGGAGAGTAGGTAATACGCATGCTTGACGTTGAGATGTCGAAAATATCTGACCTCTAACGCATTTTCATAAGATTCCTCTGCCGGAAAAATCTTGGTAAATGTACTCAGATATGCCAGATTTTCATGGTCATTCAACTCCAGAACAAGGGAAGATAAACATGACTTGCATACTTTCCAGCCGTGAGAACGCAAGAGGTCGAAAGAGAATGTTGATTCGTCCCGTTTGGAAAATCCGCCCTTCTGTCCACATCGTTCGAGCTTGCCTTCCCTCACGACCGTAGCATTACAGCCTTTACTAAGCAGAGCTTCAATTCTGTAGCGCAAGCTGGCATTCTCCAGAGCGGGACGTAAATATTGCATAGTCCAGTCTCCGAACTTGTATAAAGTACCGATGTCGCCAAATTCGTACCTGACTTTGGGTGTTGCCATGTTGAGCCATTTACGGAGGAATGCCACGTTCTGCAGCAAATCTATAAAACAGGGATGTGTTGCAGTCAACGATAGAAGATCAGCAGGTCGTCTGATCGACAAGATTATCTCTCGCCAGATATCCGGAGGCGCTGACAATGCCATGCTTTCTCGCAAAATCGCTGTTGGCTAAGACTGCGAATGAAGTGTGCCAAGTGTGTCGGTGAAGGTGAAAAGTTGTGTAGACTGTGTTGTTTAGATTGGGAACGCAGTCTACATGGACAGCGAGGACGTGTACTCGTGTGCTCGCGTCTATCTCTGGATATCTAGCATTGTTATGATAATGTTTTTGCTGCTGTCGTCCTTGTACTGGTGCAATTGCAATCGCAATTCGTATGGTCCAAGCGCCTGTTGCGGCTGGTAACGCCTCGTTGCCGCCGCTGCCGGGCTTGGCCGCGTCGGGAATTATTCGTTCTCCATCTTTCGAAAGGTGATGATTTGAGTACTGCAGCAGCAGCAGTGTCTGCCGCGCTTGGGCTTATGCCTAGAACTTTCAGGTTCGAATTTACATAACAAGACGTCTTATGCCTGGAAGAATGTGCTAGGACTTCGATTGGCAATCGCTCAAGAGCGTCGTTCGAAAATGAGTGACGCACATGTGGAACTTGAGAGCTTAGAGTCTCGTGATCGCATGGGCAGGCATATTGTAGAATCTGGGAAATACGAGGAGCTTCAACATCAACTAGGTATCAGCTTGAATGAGAGCAATTGGCACGCCGAAGTCAAGACGTGCTTAGAGAATGCTTTGTCAACACGACCTGTGATATACAGTGCCCGAGCAATAACCGAACTCACAGCAATGGTCGAAAGCGAGGCTATAGGTAAGACTTGTATCTCTTCTCACTCTCAATTGACTCATATCACGAGACGCTGTATCGACAAATACTAGAGAACAAATGCTTGAGATGTGTCGTGCTACCATAAAATCCTCGATCCTTTCTTCCTGACCAATAGATGAGATGACTCAATCTCAAATTACGCTTCTCAACAAAGCTCTTCTGCAAGCCTGGTTCGGTTTACGAAAGTGTACACATGAATCTGTAGCGGCCGCTGCCGCCGCCGCCGTCGCCGCGATTGTCGACACTTCAAGCATGATAGAACATGATAGATCAAGCTGCCTCTACATCTGTGGATCGTCTGTGTAGATGCGACACAAGGTTGACGTCGACCATGTCCGAAATGTCATACGTACATATGCATGACTAAGAGGAACGCTAAACATGAAACTTTGCTAGCTTGTCCACAATTGCAAGAGATCTAGAGCAGACAGCAAACATTCTCGTGGCGCAGGCGTGCAGTGCCTAAAACAGGTTGTATCTAGATCCATGAGCACCAGAGTCTCTCCATCAGAGGCGCAGCACTACGAGTGCTTGTTTTCTGTGGCGCCGCTCTCATGTTCTCCTTCTGCAGATCTGCATGAAGCTTGGTGCTCAGACTCATGTGTGAGCTGTAGTGAAGCTAAGGTATCCATTCCAAGGTGTCTTGGTAGTCTCGCGACCTGCATTTGCTCCTGGACACCATCTAGGACAAGAGTCTCACGTAGGTTTCGCTTGTCAACAACTACTTGCGTTCTATAACAGTGGAGAAACTGGCAGATTCTTGCAAGATACAGCTGTCATGTCATACACGATATACTACATCCTTGCCTTCAGCATCGCAATATCTAAAGTTGTTGCTTTCGGTGCTGGCAATATCCCGTCATATGGAGCGCTGGAAGGAGTCGCCTTTCGACACGGCGATATCGAGGTATTGATCCAGAAAAAGGAGATACGAACACCGGACTCACGGCTCAGGACATCCTGCTCCAATTGGCTATGATGCCAATCACATCCGGAGCATCCGGATTTCTATCAAGCCTGAACCCTTTGTCGGATGCTGGGAAGAAGTTCAATGCAATGGCTGTCAAGAGGGTTTATTTTGGGAATTGGCTTCGTGACTATAGTCAGGCCGTTGATGTAGGCACGCTGTCCAAAGGCTTGGATTCAAAGACCATACGACTGTTGGTCTGGGTGGTGAGTCAATATTTCTAAATCCAACGCAAATTCTAAATAAACCAGATGGGCTTCATGGCTTTCGGATATGCTACAGAGGAATTCGAAGTATGCAACGAACATGAATGAACTTCTCTTTTCATAACTGATCTTTAGGTCACAGATGCCAGGCTCGGGGTCTATAGACCAGAAGAACACATCGACAATCCCAAAGGTTTGTTCCTGACAGCACGTTCCTCCTGTTACTTATCTAGCTAGGGTATCCCAATCCGGAGGAACCGGATGCGCGAAAGTTTGATTCCCGATTGTGTGTGCTATCATAACATCCACTGCAAGAGGCTAACGGCTTCAGACGTGGCCCAGTACAGGACGCTGAATTGGATATCGATCCACAAACGGGCATGAAGAACTATATAGCGAACGAGAGGGGAGGATGGATGACTTCAGCAAGCTACATCAGGAACAGTCTTTTACGCTGCATAGAGCTTGGGCGTGAGCACGCCTCGAATCACAGTGACATTGTCAAATTTGAGTCGCTGCGAGTCCTCGGACAAGCACTGCACACACTGGAGGGTGAGTTCGGACAAAGTTTTCCCTCTTGAACATGATATTCATTCTTTCAGATTTCTCAGCGCACTCCAATTTTTGTGAGCTAGTGCTGAATGACTTGGGCTACCATGACGTCTTTCCACAAGTTGGCACCTCGACGACCATAAATCTCAATGGGAAGATGTGCTACCCTTTGACTACAGGAACATTTGGTGGTAAGCCGTGTCAACCTTCATACATGTTGGGTGCTTATTTCTGCCAGGTCTCGACTTTGTACATTCACTATTGGGGTAAGGCAGAGTGCAAGAAAGTGCTTCATCTGATTTCTTTAGTGAAGCGACAGACAAGATTAGCCAGACACAAATATCAGAAGTGACCAGTGGTCTGTCATCTAGTTCGTCTCATGGATCATCAGGGCTACTCAACTCATTGCAGGGAATGACGTCAAAGATACCTGGATTTGCGCTTCCACGAGAAATGGAGGATATCTCCCGTGAGTCTGATACTCTGCGAAACAACCAGAACAGTCGAGCCAACATCGGTTATACTGTAGACACAGATGCAGATGCTATTGCGCGAAAAATCTATCCTATCATGGCCTTCCGAGATCGGATAATGAAAGGGTAACATCTTTTGTCGCGGTGTCCAAGCACAACAAGACTAAATTGTCCAGCTTGTCTGCCTTTTTCGAGAAGATACCTGGACTTTCTGCACTGGTCGACGAGATCAGTGAAACACTGACTGTCTGGGTCCTGGCAACTATAGAACCGTTCATGAAGCCGATAGTGGATAAAGTGACAGCAGGTCTTGGAGCTGGTCAATCCTTGGTCACGGCGAAGGACGATCAATTGGCTGTCTTCGAGAATGCTCACTGCAGCGATCCTACTCATTCCATGCTGGCCAAAGACCATTTTTCGGTCAGTACTACAACTTGTGTTATTGCCATCACTTCGTGTGTCTGATTTCTGTAGTGCTATCTCAATCATCCTGCAGGTCTGATTGGTCAAGCAGTTGTCAAACATACCGTAGTCCGGATCACGGCCGCCTGGCACGATACACGAATCGATCCCTATGCAATCATCGACGAAATTCTGGAAGTTTTACACCATCCTGCCAGTGCTCGCGGACGAACGACAATCCAAGGAGAGATGCGGAACATTGTGAAAATGTGGGTCGACAATCTTGGACCGAAAAGAAACAAGGTTCTACAAGGGCTTTCGTTCAACGGCGTCAAGCAAGGTCAACATCATGAAGGCGGCACCAGTGACACCACAGGGGTGTTCGCAAATCATTCGCACAGTCACGCAGCGCCCTCGCAATATGGAGCAGGTCGCCAAACCATGGATTCGCAACGACGAGCCCATCTGAGTCAAGGCGCAGCTCATGCAAGGCCCTCACATACAGATGACATCCGTGTACCCTTATCCGATGGAGACATCGATTCCGCATCACACCAAGCTCCAAATTTCGGAGCAGCAGCTTCTTATTATGGCACAACGAGCGAGAATCGGAATACAGCTGCCTATTCTGTGGACCAATATTCTACACTGCCGATCAGCTTTTCGGGACAGAATTCAGGCATAAGCAATGAAGTGCCGTACAATCAGTGTTCAAGTCAAAATTATTCCCAAGGAACGGCTTACCAGTCGTTTCCTGCCAATCAGATGACAACACCCGCAGCATATGACCGATTTGAGAATGCTTATATGGCTGAGCCGGCTCAGCAAAGACAAGATATGCAAACTTATGGTGATCCAGGAGACTGGACTCGACCTCAACAGACACCCTACGGTTATCCGGGAACATCGAGAGACGATAATTCACAACATCACGATCGCTCAAAGCATGACTATTCGTCTAATCAGCACAACTATGGCAGAGATTACCGATAAGCTATCCCATGGGTAAAGCACTAAAAAGCCAGACTAAAGATCTCCTCGCGACAATAAACTTTGAGACTGTGATCCAGCTAAGTCCACTGACTAGCATATTCAATCATAAGAAGTGGATGTCAAAGTTCCCGGCAGTCTCTCCAGTGACACATTTGATTTCGGAGCTTTCCCTGAAGGCCACTTTGTGGTTGTCGTGTTGATCTGCAGATAGCGTCCTTGCGCATTTATACCTATAAGTTGACTACATGCATTGCACTGCACACGCACCTAGGCAGTTCCAGGCCACGTACGGTACGCTTCCAGTGGCCATGGCGGGGTCGCAAGGGTAAATATTGCCTTGGCTGATTTTTGTGCAGCCACTATATCTGTACGGTAAATCCCTCGAAATAATGCTGCGCCATGTTAGATTACACCGACAAGCGATGCATATGCATATGGTGGTACCGGCTATACCGTAATTCTCGAGGGTTCGGAACACTCCAGTACACGGCTATTTGTGTGAAACTTTCGTGTTCATTAGGACGTGGTCTCTGAAAATCCTGCTGTATAACGTCGTTTGGGACTGTCGACTCGTTTGAGATTTGCTCCTATGCTTTGATACAATACTCTTACAATACCGAGATCTGTCGACGACAGCCGCGGAGCGAAGCGAAAGACGTCCTTTAGGTTTGTAAACACTAGGGGATGGCTTGGGATCAGTTATCGGCGACAAAGCCACGTACGGGCATTCTACATGCTTTGTAAGGGTCAACGTACTAACATTCTATAGACATTGCATATGCCCTCATTGGTGGCTTCGTGACAATCTTTTCCCTGGTTTCTCTCTTCATCAAGGAGAGGCTGTATATCGGCGAAGCGACCGTCGCCGTCATCGTCGGCATCATCTTTGGCCCCGTGGCTGCCGACATATTCGATCCTTATACATGGGGCAATACTGATTACATCACTCTCGAAGTCGCGCGCATCATCATCGTGGTTCAAGTGTTTGCAGTCGGGGTTGAGCTTCCACGAAAGTACCTCAAGAGTCACTGGAAGGGTGTGGCAGTCATGCTTTTTCCAGTGATGACGAGTTCGTGGTTCATTTGTGCCGGTTTCATCTACGCACTCATTCCTAGTCTGAATTTTGTCGAGAGTCTGGTTGTAGCTGCTACACTTGCGCCAACGGATCCAGTCCTTGCGTCCTCAGTAGTGGGCAAAGGCAAGTTTGCCGAGCGAGTTCCAGGACACATCAGGAATTTGTTATCTTGTGAGTCCGGGTGCAACGACGGTCTTGCTTTCCCGTTCCTATACATCGGTCTATACATCATACTTGATATCGAAGTCACAAAGACTGCAAAAGATTGGATCCTCATTACGATCATTTACGAATGTCTCTTTGGCATCGTTCTCGGAATTATTATTGGCTACTCCTCACGACGAGCAATCCGATATGCTGAGGACAAGAAATTGATTGACAGGGAAAGCTTCCTGGTATTCTATTTCGTTCTCGCCCTGTTCTGCACAGGAGTGGGTACTGTCATTGGCGTTGACGACTTCCTTGTCGCTTTCTCTGCAGGCGCAGCCTTTGCTTGGGATGGTTGGTTTTCGAAGAAGACTGAAGAGTCGCACGTTTCAAACGTGATCGACTTGTTGCTAAACATGGCCTTCTTTGTCTACTTTGGCGCGCTTATCCCTTGGTCTGATTTCAATTCTCCTGATCTAAGCATCACGCCATGGAGGCTGGTTGTCCTAGCGATTCTTGTTCTACTGTTCCGACGCATACCAGCCGTTTTTGCTTGCTACAAAATATGCCCTGACATTAGAAATTGGCGCGAAGCACTCTTTTGTGGACACTTCGGCCCTATCGGTGTAGGTGCGCTCTTCTTCAGCATCTTGGCCAGAGCCGAGCTAGAAACAGAATCGCAAGTGCCTGCAGGACGACTTCCAGGGGCAACAGAGGAGCATGGAATTTTGATTGGCGCGATCTATCCTATTGTTAGTTTCGTTGTCCTGGCTAGCATAGTTGTTCATGGCTCCTCGATCGCGGTCTTCACCCTTGGAAAGCACATCAACACGAATGTGTTGCCATCCATATCGATGACCTTTACCCGAGGACGGGACAGCGAAGACGGTGGCCCGAACTGGTTACAACGACTTCCACGGCTCGAATTAGGCCAATCTATGACTTTCTCGAAGTCGCGTGAACGATCTCGATCTCGAGATCGAGATCGTGCTGGTGGACCGGTCAATAAATCTGCAATTGGCAATGCTGTGCCACGTTTGCGCATACACAAGTCCCGAGAAAGTCGTGGTAGGTCACATAGCCCACGCCGGCTGTCCGAAAAATCAAGGGCCCACGATGAGTCCGATGACTCAGGTGCCAATTCTGCTATGGATGATGTCCGTAGTCCAGAAGAAATCGAGTCCGCAAAGCAGCACGAATACCTCGAAAATGACGGGATTCAGCCTGGAGATGCTCACTACCACGAGAGTGGGCAGCAAATATTCCGAGAAGGAGATCAATTTATCGTGGAAGATGAGCTTGGCGAGGTCATACGAGTTGTCAGTGATCCAAAAAAGTTGTCCCAGAAGGCTGCTCACAATCTGTTGGATAAGGAAGACGACTTTGACGAGATGTCCAATGAAGAGAGAGAAGCCATAGCAGAAGATCCGAGTCATCCCAAACACCGTCATGTAAAGGAATTCCGCCTGAGTTTGTCGGGTCATCACGAGACCGATAATGACTCCGAACCCGGGTCCAGTACGATTTCAGGTAACGATGAACCAAGAAAGAACTCAGAGTCGCCAGCTCGTCGTAAACGCCCGACCCGTAGAACTAGGAATAACGATGACGAAGAGTCGGCTGCAGAGCGTCGACGGCGCCTGCATGCTTTAGGGATTCACGACGAGAATTCAGACAGCACACCGCTGCGTCAGGGCGACAGCAATGATAGCGACGACCTTGAAGAGGATGACGACCAGGAGACGCCAGCTGAGAGACGACGCAGATTGCAAGCACTTGGACACTCGGTAGAATCGAATAACCATCAAGATTCATCCTCTATAGAGAAGAATGAACAGGATAAATCCGAACAACAGAGCGATAGACAATCTGAAAGGCAGGCCACAATATCCTTCCACTCTTCTGTGGGCAACAGACCTGACACCAGAACGACTGCTGCTCTTCCGACTGATAAATCAGGCCGTGGAAGAAGCTCAGGCAACGGGAATCTCCTTAACGTTCCATCTGATGCCCGGCCAGACTCACGTAGTACCTCTCATGGAAGATCCATCGTCTGGGCCGATCATTCGCCCTCAGACAGACATCTATCAAACACGAATAATGACTGAAGCATAGTAAGCTCCTAGAACGCTTTTATGGCACTTTTTAGAGCAGCACGAAACATAAAATATATAATGACACCATAGCGCATCAGCGATTTTAGCCGTGCTGCTTGCAGCATTCATAGGAATTTTCTAAGAAGCTGACCTATGCTGCGAACTGAGAGTTGTAACGACGTCTTCATCCTGCACCTCGGGCATGTTTCCATGCTGACGACCAATACCGTACCCGTCTATCACACAACGAAAATGCTTACGGTACATAAACTTATGCTCACAATCCTTCGGGGTATTTTGATTCGGCTTGTTCTTGTTGAGGACTTCTGACTTTTGGATACGCGTCTTCCAGTCTCTTCGGAGCACGTCCGTTCATGCTGCAATGAACGTCTGCTGTTGACAGGTGGATGAATAGCTAATTCTCGATAACTTCCGAAGATCATCCGTACCTGGTTCTCTTCTGAAGTGCTTTGTGGCACTATTGGAGCTCCTAGTGATTACGTGTCTTTGGGGACACGAGTGCTGTGCGGTCGAACATACTAAACCAATTCACTCAAGCTATAGCATTTGACGTGGTCCATACACTTCTTTAGATCACGTTCAAGATCTCTTGTGAACGTATCGAACAAAGATGAGCGAGCCTCAAAGTAAAGGTTCTGTCATGCCCAAAAGTGGTATGAACACTCGTCGAATTATCGAACTTATCTCTAACAATTGCAGAGCCAGAGTCGGAAACAGACAAGACCGCCACGGCCATCTTGCGCAAAAAGAACAAGCCCAATTCCTTGGTAGTCGATGATGCCACCAATGATGACAACAGTGTTATCACAATGAGCAATAATACCATGGAGACTTTGAACTTGTTTAGAGGCGATAATGTCATTGTCAAGGGAAAGAAACGAAAGGATACTGTCCTTGTCGCATTGGTATGCATTGTCTTTTTCTGCATTGCTACATTCCTTTAACGACGACAGGCCGACGACGATATGGAAGATGGAATGGCACGTATCAACAGAGTGGTTAGGCACAATCTACGAGTCAAATTGGGTGATGTTGTCGTGGTGCATCCTGCCGAAGATGTGGCATACGCGAAGCGTATCGAAGTTGCTCCCCTCTCTGACACAGTCGAAGGAATAACTGGCAGCTTGTTCGACGTCTTCTTGAAGCCTTACTTCTTCGAAGCTTATCGACCAATCCGCAAGGGTGATTTATTTACCTGCAGAGGTGGAATGAGACAGGTAGAGTTCAAATGTACAGAAGTCGACCCTGGTGAGTATGGCATAGTCTCCTCCGAAACGATTATACATTGCGAAGGTGAACCGATTGATCGAGAGGATGAGGAAGCTGGCTTGGCCGAGGTTGGATACGACGATCTGGGAGGCTGTAGGAAACAGCTCGCACAAGTCAGGGAACTGGTCGAGTTACCTCTACGTCACCCGCAATTGTTTAAGACTCTGGGTGTCAAGGCACCTCGTGGTATATTAATGTTCGGACCTCCAGGTACGGGTAAAACCTTGATGGCACGAGCTGTTGCAAATGAGACCGGTGCTTTCTTCTTCCTGATCAACGGTCCGGAGATTATGTCCAAGATGGCTGGAGAGTCTGAATCAAACCTCAGAAAAGCGTTTGAAGAAGCTGAAAAGAACTCACCGGCCATCATCTTCATCGACGAAATAGACTCAATTGCGCCCAAGAGAGACAAAACCAATGGAGAGGTGGAACGTCGAGTGGTCTCACAATTGCTTACATTGATGGATGGTATGAAGGCGCGTTCGAATGTAGTCGTTATGGCTGCAACCAATCGACCCAACTCCATTGATCCAGCCCTGCGAAGATTTGGCCGTTTCGATCGTGAAGTAGACGTGGGTATTCCTGATCCGACAGGACGTTTGGAAATACTGAGAATTCATACCAAGAATATGAAGCTCGGAGATGATGTCGACCTGGAACAAATTGCCGCCGAGACGCATGGTTATGTCGGTTCTGACATTGCTTCACTATGCTCTGAGGCCGCAATGCAGCAGATCAGAGAGAAAATGGACTTGATCGATCTTGACGAGGACACAATAGATGCTGAAGTTCTCGATTCTCTTGGTGTAACTATGGAGAACTTCCGCTTTGCGCTCGGAACTTCCAATCCGTCCGCGCTGCGCGAGACTGTGGTGGAGATCCCTAACATCAAATGGGACGACATTGGAGGTCTTGAGAAGGTCAAGATCGAGCTTCAGGAGACTGTGCAATATCCCGTCGAGCATCCGGACAAGTTCCTCAAATTCGGAATGTCACCTTCCAAAGGTGTTCTTTTCTATGGACCCCCAGGTACTGGTAAAACACTTCTTGCAAAAGCTATTGCAAACGAATGTGCTGCGAACTTTATCTCTGTGAAAGGTCCTGAGCTTTTGTCAATGTGGTTCGGTGAGTCTGAAGCTGGTGTTAGGGACATCTTCGACAAAGCTAGAGCAGCCGCTCCGTGTGTCGTGTTTCTCGATGAGCTCGATTCCATTGCCCGCAGTCGTGGCGGTGGAGGAGGTGACGCTGGTGGAGCATCTGATCGAGTTGTCAACCAGCTTTTGACTGAAATGGATGGCATGGGTTCGAAGAAAAACGTGTTCATCATTGGAGCTACAAATCGACCAGATGTAATCGATCCTGCTTTAATGCGTCCAGGACGATTGGACCAGCTCATCTACGTTCCTCTGCCAGATGAAGAGTCTCGCTTGTCCATTCTCAAGGCGCAATTGCGCAAGACACCTGTCGCTGACGACGTCGACTTGAGTTACATTGCGAAACACACTCATGGATTTTCTGGTGCTGACATGTCTTACATTGTGCAACGGGCTGTCAAGCTGGCTATCAAAGATGCTATCGCAGCTGAGGTCAAGGCAGCAAAGGAAGGTGGTGAGACCATGGATGTGGACGAGAATGCTGAGGTTACGAGAGACTATTTCGAGGAAGCGATGCGATCTGCTCGTAGATCTGTCTCTGACTCAGATATTCGTCGATATGAGATGTTCGCAACCCAGCTCAAGAACCAAGCTCCTGGCAATAGTGGATTCAGATTTCCATCTGCCAATGAGGCAGCGAACCCTACTGGAATCGCTCCACAATTTGGTGCTGATGGTGAGGATGATCTTTATTCGTGATTGCAGGTATCGGGAAAAATGATCTAATGATCGAAAACGACCTTATGACTATTAGAAATTATGCAGCATATCATTCGCCCTGCAACGAATAAGTTAGGTGCTGAATGGCCGATAATCGTAGTGCAGTCGCTATGGTATAGAATTGAAAAAGTGAAGCTATAGTACATTTCCCGTTTTGTCCCTTGCCATGATTAACATTTAGCAGTTGTAGCGCGCCTGCTTGCAAAAGATGCTACTTTAACCTTGCAACGAACACTTTGACCCTTTATTTCTACAAATTATTCCATCGCCCTTCTCATAAGAATCTAGGGAGTGATGCCCGAGGGAGGCTGCTTGAGCATACTCCAGTACCATTGACACTTTTGAAGAGTCGAATGGAGTGAATAGCGCCATCGCTCAAGTGTGTCGAAGAGATTGTTGCAAGATGCCACATCTCGTTCTGCCCTTCCGCACTGCCATTACGGAGTGTGTGCTTCGCCGGCTTGCGACGCAAGTTTGGAGCGTTGCGATATGATCATATTTCGCATATTATTATCGAAGGTATGCAGACGTCCTTGCCACACATTTGTCAGATCCTTCAGGTGTTGTTTTCGACGTTGAATGTCCTCATCCAGGAGGCGGATTTCATCTACACCGTCAGAGGCTCGTACACGCTTGTTCTGCAACTGATGTATTGTAGAACCAAGTTTCTTTGTTATTCTCCTGTATAAATTCGTGAAAACGTGACGTGCGTACTGATAATTTGTACTGGCTCTGAATTTTGGCCTGCCTAGAATCAGATTGCCTTCGACAGAGCCGAGCATTCTATCAGCGTACTGGTAGGCGAGTGCTGGATTTCGGTCCCCAGATGAAACGTGGGTGGCAAGGACGGCAAACATTGCTATAGATGGACGCGTATTATACTGGTCTTCAGCAAGATGCAACAATTGCTCAGTGTAAGTACGCGGGGTGAAACCGTTGAGATGCTCAGAGTCGGCAGCAGCCCATTTCATTAGTTCCGCCCATACTCGTGTAGTGATTGTCAGGTCGTATATGTGCGCAAAGGCTTGCACGACTTTTGTTCCGAGCTGACACTGGGAGTTCGCACCATAAGCCATTGCGATGGCCAGCATGGTTTGTTCACTAGGATACAATGGACTGTCCTTAGCATACCTTGCAGTGTTGGGACAGCCCTGAATTTGGTCCTCCAGGTCGATGCCCTCTTCTTCATACTCATCCGCAACACTTTGGTCTTGAAGAGCATCAAAATTTGGATTCGGCACCACAATATTCCAGGTCTGCAAAAGAAGAGACCTCAAAGCATCTATGTTTGACTCCCATCCAAGAGATAGAATGAGTAGTTCGATTGTCATGCTGTTCGGAGCTATACCTTGATTTAGCATTTGTCTGTAGAGCTTTACAGCATTCTGAACAGTGATTCTAGCTTTAGCTGTATTGAACTCCCTGCGCTTTGTAGCCTCGGGTTGCACACCTCGTCTACGGAGTTTCGCGCGATCGTACATAGCAGGTTGCACACAAGTTGCAGCCATATATGTATTGTAACAATGCACGTCAGGTTCGACTTTGGCTTCAAGCATGGATAACCATGTCTGAACGGCTAATTGACTTCCAGAATTCTGTGCTTTATCGATTCGTGCTTCTTCAAGCATCAGAAACCATATAGCCAATGGTGGTGTACGTCGCTGAGAGACGAACCATTTTCTTATATAATTCATACGTTGCCGATAGAGCTTGTGAGTGTTCAGATTAGGCGGCCGCCTGAAAATGTCATATGGCGTTATAGATCTGGTCATTGACTCCAGAAGTATATCGCTAATGGAAGAAGATTGTCCTATATCCTGCATATGTTGTAATTTCCTGATGACTTGGTTTTGCGAACGACTTCGAATTGTCTTGTATATGTCACGAACTTCTGAATTGATGGTGGCTTCATGACCAGAGGTCTCGAGATCTGCAATAAGCTGTTTACCAACAGACTTTGCGGCTGGGGATCGTGTAAACTCTCCATAGAATTTTTTGGGAATCTCATTCACACCAGATTTTATGGTATCAAGAAATGTACGAGGTTTGGCGACATATTCTTGACGTCGTAGGGCCAGACTGATCATTGGCACGGGTGACTCATACTGTAGGTCTCACCGCATAGCCGCTGCCTACAAGACGAGACACATGAAGTCTCTTACAAGAATTATAACCACACACACGAAATACGATAGTGCCTCCACATGTCCAGATTTGGAGATGTTTAATGCGTCAAGGTGTTTGGGAGCTCCAATACGGCGCACGGCACATACCTACCGTACCGTACGGTACGGTAAGGCAAACCTGGAACGTCAAGAATAAGCGATTACCGGCCCGTGTCACAGTACGTTAGCGAGAACGTTGTACAAGGACGATCTATACTAAGCATGCAGCGACCACGATCAGCAGGGATATTCTTCATATCTATCGTGAGCAGCGGCTCAGTGTCCGATATCTTACAGGCGCCGACTCATGATTCTCTCTCGTTATGGTTTTGCAAATGCGCTTCCTAGAGAACCAAAACTCTTCTGATCAAGTTCTGGCGCGATACGTAGACCGCAGACTTCTTATCAACAAGATCCGGACTTGAACAGTATCTTTGCGTGGCCAGTGCGTCGGCATCGAAAGCGCAACGGAAAATAGACGATCTCAATTGACCTTCTAACATTATGACCTCGAATTCGTCATATAACGCGACGGGCTGTGTGTCCAGCATTATGACTCTTTCTGGTGCCTTCTCGATGTTCGATCCTCAGCAGCAGACTCTGTACACCGACACTTCTGCAAACAACACTGTAATTAATGGATGTCTAGAGCAGCTGATTACTTCAATGCTTGCCTTGAATGCACAGCAATTATCATCGAACTCAGCAGGAAGAACAGGGCCTTTTTGGGCTACACCAACGCCACTAATTTTCGTCGTAGGCTTAAGTGTAAGTCTGGCTTATGTACTTCTCCTATTCAGTATTATGTCCAGAACCAGAAGACCATGGCTTCAAAGATGCTCAGCACTCAGTGTAGTGGTCTCACTTACTCTGGCTGCTGTTCTAATGTGGCAAGAACTCGAGAAACAACACAGTTCTGTGTTCGGTAATAGCAATGATCACATAAAGGACATTAGAGCCAACACTGCTCTGAAGGTTCGAAGGACGTTATTTACTCGAGAGCTATAACTAACTCATCAAGGTCCTTCGGATCATTTCCAACAGTCTTCTCTGGCTCGCACAGGTCCAAGTTCTGATTCGGACATTCCCGCGCCGCATCGACAAAGTGGTGATTAAGTGGACTGGTTTATGCCTGATTATTTTACAAACTGTCTTTGCAATTCTCAACGATTTCGTTCATCCCTCATCAGTCAATCCCAGTTCGACGAATTCACTCATTCCAGCTATACCAGTCCTCGATTATCTGTTTCATATAGCTCTTGGTGTATTGTATGCTGTTTGTGTACTGGTGTTCTCTTGCACAAGTAGCCGTTGGAGGTATGCATACACATTCCAGAATCTACCTTACGCTCTGGCGTCGATAGTGGCGATTTGCTGTCCTGTAATCTTTTTCTGCTTGGACATATGGAACGACCAAGTGAACGGATGGGGTGACTATATCAGATGGGTCAGCAGTGCTGCGGCCTCTGTTATAGTCTGGGATTGGGTTGACCAAATTCAGACGAGCGTTCAAAAATCATCGAAAAGTGGCGTGCTTGGTCGCGAGGTCTTCGAGGATGAAATGGGGTCAGATAAATCGAAAACAACCAAGTTTAGCCATGGCACTTCGATGGGTGGTAAGAGACTATTAACGCGCTTTCAGCAGAGGGTTCCACACCCTAGGTTTCTGCACTCTACTCGCCGAGTGTCGACGAATTTTGAGGTAGAATTGCCAATCATCCACCATCCTATGACAAGACAGCCTCAAACATCAAGCACGAGTTCAAGCTTCAATATCAGCCTTGATCCGCATAATTCCCTTACTACTGTCTCAACTGCTTCAAGCGATCTCGACCGACGAACAAGTCATCCACTAGGACGAGAAATGCGATCCCATGGTGAACCTCGCCAGCAAGCAATTATCCAAAGTTATCCTCTGCCCACTAGCGAGACTGGCAATGCTACAGGCTATGTTGAAAGCAGTCATTTCGTACCGAGTCCAGGATTTGTAGAGGGTGACTACTGGATGGATGAAAAGGTGGACAATGCAACGTGATCATCGATGACGTCTCCTCTCTATCCATATCCTTGCGGTGTGACACGAACACAACTGAAGTAACATGTAATCAGACTTGGTTGATGTTCTACGGATAAACGATAGCCCTGCACAGCTCGCCTGCATTCGCAGTTGTTGCACTTCAGGCTGGAGTTTTGTTATGCGCGGTCGACAACCAATCTTTGCACGCTAGTTTGAGAAGAGTTTACATTATGACTGCAGCCGATGGTCTGGAGTACGAAATCCTGGCCGTAGCTCACAGGCGCACATTAACTTGTGCTAAGCGTACAGCATGAGGCTGCACTTCGTCAATTCTGTTCATCATAACAGAAAGTCAGCAATATTGACATTGAGATGG
Organism: Taphrina flavorubra JCM 22207; assembly: GCA_000836175.1. Classification (NCBI taxonomy): domain Eukaryota; kingdom Fungi; phylum Ascomycota; class Taphrinomycetes; order Taphrinales; family Taphrinaceae; genus Taphrina; species Taphrina flavorubra. The sequence goes on along the minus strand of DF819254.1, from coordinate 10,696 downwards.
CTCTTGTCAAGCAGATTCTGCACTTGATTGAGACATGATCTATTGACCTTGCTATACGCCTAACTCGAAAGATAGAAGCGATTTTGCATATCAATAAGATGCCTGCAGTCTTTTACTACGCCTTTTCGCAATTCGCACCGCTTCTTGTCGTGCAAATTAATCCACTTTATTGCTTGGCCGTCGAGGCTCGTACCACGCATCATGTATGACCTGATTATCCAGGCCTTTCATCACTGGCATCGTAGTCAGCGAACTAGTGATGCAAAGAACGCTCGTAGCTACACATCACATCATTTATCATTGGGCGTTCACTATTACGAATTCGAGACTATCCAAGAGAGCAACTTCTGGACGAAATCCTTTGGATTCTCCTCGGCGCACCAATGTCCGGACCCTGATATTTGTGTATTGTCTGTAGTCTCGAACAACTCCTCGTTCTGTTCAGTTGCAATGTTCGCCAGGAAGCTGTTGTCACCATTCAAAGTCAGGCTGGGTACCGTACACTTGTCGTGATCTTTTAGCCACCTTTTGGTGTCAATAGCGTCCTGATGAAATGCACGGTAGACATCGAAACCTGCCCTCATAGCTCCGTGTTGAGAAAAGGCTGAGGCATAGAAGTCAACATCAGCCGTTGTGATACCTTGAGTATTGAAGATCAAGCGATCGTAGAAAGACTTTATATATACCCTTTCTTTACCAGCTGTCAACAATTCAGGCAGGTCATTTTGCCAATGAAAAATAAAGTGCCAGAGACCTCCATATGCTAACTCCTTCACAACACGATCATAGGCTCGTGTACCGGGTATTGGACATTCTCCCCAGACAACCGTAGCAGTATCCTCACTGAATCTTGTCGCGTATGCATGAGCTACCATACCCCCGATATCGTGTCCGACAACATGAATTTTCTCTTTAACCTTCAAATGCTTCGTGATCAAGTCGTGCAAATCTGTGGCCATCTGCACCTTTTCGTACCCCACCCGTGGTCGTGAGGACTGTCCCGCTCCACGGTAGTCTGGTACTATAACATGGTAGCCAGCCGTTACGAGAGGACCAATGACGTGCCGAAATTGATAGGAAGTTTCAGGGTAGCCATGTATCAACAAGATGGTGCCCAGATGGTCCGTCTTCGCATCGGGCTTGCAATCAATGTATGCGATACTGACCTCTGAAGGCGTCGAAGGATGGCCGGACAGCATTGCTTTTCTACAAAGCCAGTCCGTCCCAGAAGCATCAGGCATGATTTTCTCCATTGCAACATGTACTACACAAGCTTTTACAATTGCTCAGAAACTGCTGAATTGTCACTAGTACTAGCTATGCGGCAACCGTGCAAGTGTATATACTTCGTTTTGTCGGTTGAGCGACTCGTTAACCCTGGCTGACGAGCGGCCCTGGCTGATCCCGCCCCGTTGCTCACGACCTGGGCAAGGCCTTGTAAGTGGGCACTGAGAGCCGGGCCGTGCCTTAAGCTTCCAAAATTACTCGTGACTCCAGAAGTAGATAACGACCTGTCTCCGGCGACGATCATGTAGATTTTCTACTGCTGTTATCATGCAGTCAGCAAACAGTGCACAGAACACCACTATATGTCTAATTTCTACTTGTAACGTATACTCCACATAGCAATCAAGAGCGCTCGATCGACGAGCTTCCACAGAGACACAATTTTGACGTGTCTTAAGCAGGAACGACCTTGTAGCGATTTTGCAAGACTAATTTGAAACACGGCGTATTGCAAAGGAGCCTATCAATTCCTTCGGTTACGAGACAACTACACCACGTAACTAATAATTTTACTCTCGCGGAAAAGAAGGGCCAATACATCTGCAAGATGAATTGATCGATAAGCAGGCGTGATCAGCCTGAAGGTGACTGACATGAGGCGTCAACAGTGTCCCAGTTTTATTGACCGAAGATCGATCTAATCACAAATATTCAACTGCAGTTGGACTAATGTCAGCTACAATTTCTGAAACGGCCAGGTAGTGACCACAATTTACTAGTGGTGTCAATCGCTCACAGCTGCGCAGTGTAGCGAAAAGTGAATATCGTTTTCACTGTTTGCAGGACAACAATGTGAAGTTTATCTCAACCAAATCGGCATTGAGTAATGCGAGTTTCGCACCGTTCCTAGCCGATCTTGGCAGTTTAAGCAACATCTTAGAACCACGCCTCACGTCTTCGCGCAAGACTTCGTCGCCAGCAGAATGTAAGGAGGCAAAGGTTTGTTCTTCGAACAAGGGTAATAGCGACGACGAGGATAGATTCCTTGAAAAAGCCAGCACTTTGGCCGAAAAATATTTCGCTGCCCGCGACTCTGGAGAAGCTGAAGACTGGAGAGAGTTATTGAGCGATGTTTGGAACTTCCTCTCATTGAGGGAGGATTTCTCCTGCTGGTAAGTCTAAAAGATTGTCCGAGAAACACACTTATCAGCAAAGTCAGCACCGAGAATGGAAATTGGACCCAGCTCTTGAGAAACACCTGCCCAACCGTTCTTCATTGTCGGCACCAAAGCCTAGCTGTGCGTTCGGACTAAATTACCACCATTGGAGTAAGGAGTTTCACAGGAAGCTGAGAGATTTGAAGGATGTTACCACGCCCTCGGTTTCGCCGTTGTGTCTGAGTGACTTCACCGCTCCTTTCCTTATCGTGGAATCAAAGGACAACAACGGGTCCATCAGGACTGCAGAGAACCAGCTCTGCAATGCTTTGATCAAAGGAAATGATATCCTGAACTCGCTCGACTTACACAGTAAATGTTTTCTACTTGGTATAGCTCAGGTTGGTGTCAATGCGCATTACTACTTGTCCATCAACACACAAGCACAAGATGGGATATATCGCTACGCAGATGAGGTAAGCAAGTTGTGTTGAGCAATAACCACCACCACCACCACCATACTGTGGTACTAAGGAATACAGATCTACGTGGTATTCCTTGGGTCGTCTTCGCTGGTGATGATTGGCGGCTGTATGAGGTTCTTGAAATTTATCGACTATGCCAGAACTTACGCCCAGAGTCGATTTCAAAGCGATTTCGAGGATGCCGTCAATGCTATAATGCCATGAGAGAACAATTTCTATGCAAACAACACGAGTGAATAGGGCGCACAAAGCTACAAGCGGCACCACAAGCAGATCCCAAGTGTCGTTTTAACCATTGTGTGCTACTATACAGGTCTCGTGCGATATTGCTGTTTGCATGTCACTAAGGTGGAACAGCCTGTTACTTGTTAGCATGTAGCAGGTCTGACAAGTTGCACTGAAACTTACAATGAATCGTAAAGATTCCAGTTGGAAAATGTAGTCTATTCATAAGGTTCAAATATTGCCAAGGTGTTAACTACGGTACAGCAATTTTTGCCCGAGGCTGACAATGGAGCTAATGACTTTATATGCTTGCTACTTGTCCATGCGGGCGTCAGTCATCATAAGGCGGTGACGTACCTTGAGAACTAGTCCAATGCAGGAAATGGGCTTCTTCATGCAAGTCTATATTTTAAGTCTATAGCTCATGTGTATTGCATTTGTTTTATAGCACATAACATACACATCAAAAACTTGGCTGACACGTACACTACAGTAACTACACTTCCAGCTAAGAGATCAAATCTGGCAGACATAAACGTCAGTGTCTTAAACAGCATAGAGTGATGTAATACTAAAATTATTGAGGTGGTAGTGTATATGCAAGCAAATCTCGACGGAGAATTTCTAAAAAAGAGTAAGCAGACATTACATTAGGTAAACATTGTGCAAATGCGTTACAAGGTCCTGTAGACAGTTTATTGCGGAACATAGAAGCTTCATTAACGATAAGAGCGTCTATACCAAGGATAGAGAGGTTCTAGAACAAGAGCTAACTATTTTACTGTAAAACAGCTTGTTATTGTATATGTTAATGTAGTTAAAGTTGTGGTAGGCAAAATCTTCTAGCAGGGTACTGTAGTAGCATTTGACAGATTAAAGATATATTAAGTTATAAATTGATACATATCTTACCTTATACAGATTAGTCTCTACAATATAAATACCTAGATAGCAGAAAGTTCACAAATTCTCCACACTACTAAGTTGTATAGGTAGATAACTATATCAAAATATAACGAAATATTGAAAAGTCTTTAGAACAACTGAGAAGATGCATAGAGAGAGCGGGTATTAAAGCTTGCTCTAGATACTTATAGATTCAGTAGAGCTATAATCTCTAGCTATAGATGCATACCTGTCTATTTTAAGCTCAATGAAAACTCTAAAAATGTAAATCAATTTATAACTTATACTGGTCTCTAGTAAGTAAAATTACCGGACAGGTAGTTTTTGATTTTTAAGATGAAATGATCTATAGGACAAATACTAAGAGCATTTGTATTAGCAATTAGAGTCCACTATATAAGTTCTTAGACTATTAATAGTAGTGTCAATAGTACTCTATGATGATTAGAGACTATTGTAAATAAGCTTGTTGAGGCTAGCCTATAAAACTAAAGATTACAGGAATATGATACTACTAAGTATATACTATATTATGACCAGACATGGCCAACTAACCGGGATTCGGGATCCCGGTACGGTTCGCAAATCGGGACCGGGATGCGGTCCCGGTTCTATTAATTGTACCGGGATTCCGACCGGGATCTCGGTCAGAGAGATACGTGGACAATTACGTTATATGATAGATCCAAAGCGTGTTCAGGTAACATATTGTGCTGATCAGTCCACAAAATGCGTCACTAGTTACCTAAATCCAAGTCTTTATAGCTTGGTAAAGCTAGCTCGAATTTACACGGATTTAGACAAAACCACACGAATTTGCACGACATGAAGCTAGCTCGACTTCACACGGATTCACACGAAACCACACGAATTTGCACGGTGTGAAGCTCGCTTGAATTCGTACAAACCAACACAAATTCACACAATTTCGTACGGATTTGCACGACGTTGAATTACCCCGGGTTCACACGGATTTGCACGAAACCACACGCATCTGCACGACGAGAAGCTCGCTCAAATTCGCACAGATTGACACGAGTTTACACGAAACCAGACGAGTTTACACGACGTGAAGCTAGCTTGAATGCACACAAAGTCACACGAATTCACACAAATTTACACGAATTTACACGAATTTACACGAATTTACACGAATTTACACGAATTTACACGAATTTACACGAATTTACACGAATTTACACGAATTCACACGAATTTACACGACCTGAAGCTTGCTCAAATTTGCATAGATGTACACAAACTCACACGAATTGCACGACGTAAAGCTCACTCAAGTTTACACGAATCTACACAATATGGAACTAGCTTAAATGTACATGACTTTGTGCAACCTTGACTTACTATGTACCGGTGACAACAAGATCTTTTCATTGTATATACAGGCTATATAGTCACCAGGTAAGTCCGCAGATACATACCGGGATTAAACCGGGATCCCGGTACAGTAAGGTTCAAATTCCGGTACAGTATTTAAGCTGTATTGGGATCCCGCTCGGTTAGCTATGTCTAGTTGGCCATGTGACATGGCCAACCGACCGGGATCCCGGCCGGGATCCCGGCCGGGATCCCGGTTAGAGAAACACGTGCACAATCACGTCGTATGGCCGTATGGCCCATGTCTAACCACTACATACATTATGATTGCATAATTACTACATGCATCATAATTATATCATCAACACAGTATCACTAATTCTTAAATAGCATAGCTGCTCACTTTCAGTTATTCTACACTTGATCTATGCACAGTAAATAGTATTAACTTCAACACTTCTGGTCTCTAAATCCTGGTACGACTGTAAACTACATCCTCTTGTAAACTATTGTTGCTTTTCTCTTAGTAGTGTCTTTATAGTAATATCTATAACCATGTCATCTATCTCTATGTATTCTACAGTAATTAGACCTTGTTCAATACATTCTCTAATGTAACAATACTTACCATTAATGTATTTGTCATATTATAAAATTTATCATTCTTTGCTAATGCTAGGCAACTTCAATTGTCTTTATAGATAAGTGTAGATAACTATTGTTAAAATCTGGTTTTAGAGAGTACAGCCCTTAGCTATGTAGCTTCTCTACATGCTGACAACGTTCTTATATATTCTGCCATATAAAGTGTGCAAATATCTACTGCTTTTTACTACTCTAAGTAATTGCTACCTGTGCTAACAGAAAGATATGGCCTGCAATTGATTGTACTATGTCAATACATCCTGTATAATCTAAGTCTGAATATCTAATTAGATAAGTTTTCTCATCCTTCTAATACTATAAATATAAGTCCTTTATTAACTATATGTATCTAGACATGGCCAACCGACCGGGTCCCGGTCCGGGATTTTCCTCCAGTACGGTTCACCGTGTTGGGATCCCGGCACGGTTCATTTTTACCGTACCGGGATCCCGACACGGTATTTTGAACCGTACTGTACCGGGATCCCGGTATAATCCCGGTATGTATCTGCAAACTCACCTAGTGACAGTATAGCCTGTATTTACAATGAAAAGATCTTGTTCTCACCGGCACATGGTTAGTCAAGGTTGCGCAAAGTCATGTACATTCAAGCTAGTCTTGCGTCGTGTTCATCTGTGCAAATTTGAGCGGACTTTGGGTTGTGCAATTCGTGTGGTTTTGTGTGAATCCGTGCGAAGTCAAGCCAGCTTTACGTCGTGCAAATTTGTGTGGTTTTCTGTGCATTTGTGTGCATTTGTGTGCATTCGTGTGCATTTGTGTGCATTCGAGCCAGCTTCACGTCGTGCAAATTCGTCTGGTTTTGTGTGAACTCGTGTGAATCTGTGCGAATTTGAGCGAGCTTCTTGTCGTGCAGATACGTGTGGTTTCGTGCAAATCCGTGTAAACCCGGGCTGACTCAACGTCGTGCAAATCCGTACGAATTCGTGTGAATTTGTGTGGTTCGTGCAAATTCGAGCGAGCTTCACACCGTGCAAATACGTGTGGTTTCGTGTGAATTCGTGTGCATCCGTGTGAAGTCGAGCCAGCTTTACCTCGTGTGAATTCGTGTGGTTTCGTGTGAATCTGTGCAAAGTCGAGCCAGCTACATGTCGCGTAAATTCGTGTGGTTTCGTGTGAATCTGTGCAAAGTCGAGCCAGCTTCACGTCGCGTGAATTCGTGTAGTTTTGTGTAAATCCATACGCAGTCGAGCCAGCTTCACCTCGTGTAAATTCGTGTGGTTTCGCCTGAATGTGTGGATTCAAGCCAGCTTTACGTCGTGCTAATTCGTGTGAAAGTGTCTGAAGTCGAGCTAGCTTCACGCCGTGCGAATTCGTGTGGTTTTGTGTGGTTTTGTGTGAATTCGAGCCAGCTTTACCAAGCTATAGAGATTCCAATTCTTGGGTGACTTGTGACGCGTTTTGTGGACTGATCAGCACAATATGTCACCTGACAAGGCTTTGGATCTATGATACGAGGTAATTGTGCACGGGGTTCTCTAACCGGGATCCCGGCCGGGATCCCAATCACGGTTGGTAGAACCAGGACCGTGTCCCGGTCCCGGTCTGCAAACGTACCGGAATCCCGGATCCCGGTCGGTTAGCTATGTCTATATGTATCTAAGTATTCTTCTTACTGCTTTCTAATGCTGTAGACCTGTATTTGCTATATATTAATTGATTGCTCTTACTAAATATACAATATCTAGTTTTATACCTGTCAAATAAGGTACATGATACTTATAATTGCTTACTAATAAATATATGCTGCATATTCTATATCTCCACAGAAAATTCTGATAATATATCCTTGCTTAGCCTAAGTATATATCTCCTCAGAGACAACCTGATGATCTCTTGTTCTCTATCTCTTAGAACCTCTATACTAGAAAAGTAATGTTTCTTTACAAGATCCTTTATCTTAAACTTTAGTGAGATTTTTAATGAACTTCTTACAAATTGTCAAGACTTTGAGTAAGACCTTGAACAATACTTTCTACTTAACTGCTCAGTATTCTTCAAGATATCTCTATTTAAAAATCTGTAACAACATCTATTCTAAGCGACAAAAGTTGTAATTGAGTCAAAGCTTGCTACTAGTGCAAAGACCTCATTGTAGTTAATGCCTTCCTTCTGTAAATAGCTCTTTGCTAAAGTCTTACCTTAAATTTCTCAATCTCTCTAGAAGACATGTATTTGACCTTGAATACCTATTTGAATACCTATCTGTTGCCAATAACCTTTCTATGAAATGGTAGGGAGCTTAGTATTCAGGTATTATTCTCTATAAGTAATGCATACTCTACCTGTACTACCAACTCCTACTGTTAAGAGTGATTTCCTGACATAGCCTTTTTACAAGTAGACGGTTCTATAATAGTGAGATTTATCCTAATTTGCTTAATAGCAGGTAATAGTAAATCTAATTATCTTGATCTGATTCTATAGATGTTTTGTACCAATGGTGCTTTACTTCTTGTAATCCTTGGACGTAATTAAATAGAAATTATTGTCCTCACCTCTTTAATTACTTGTTGCTCAGTCTGCAATTCTTCTTCTGGTAAGATTGCTATTTCTATTGGATCCCCATCATAGTCTAATTGTCTTGTCAAACAATTCTCAGCCAATCACTCATACATTTGTCTTGTCAAAATTCTCACGTTAAAGCAAGACCTTGTTTCCTGGCTTATTGTGGGCCTAGACATGGCCAACCTACCCCTATCCTCAGTAGACATGGAACGGTGTTTTTAATGGAATGGTCCTAGTATTATGCAAGGCTGTTTTTGACGTTGCGAATTGTTGTTGACGTTGGTGAGCTCAATTCTGGTGATTTTGAGCTCAAGTTTTGATAGGATGTAGCTACAGCCGTGTGGTGCATGTATACCAATTTTCATGCACTTCTATGAGCTTCTGATGACGCTATAGCTACTTCTATTTGATCTATTTTTAATGCACACACGTGCGCGCAAATTAGTGTACAGATTCTTGACGTTTGAACACGTCCTTGACGTCGATACCTTCCACTTCACCTTTGGTGACGCAGAAAATTGGTATCTTGACGTCGAAGCTATAGATGAACAAGAGGACGTCAAGAAATCAGCGAAATTCGTGGTGTAGCGACGCTGGTGAGGTACCCGCTCGAAGGTACGCGAATTCGACGTCGACGACGATACATGTGAATTAAAGGGGTCATTCGAATTCGCACGACTACACACGATTCCGCACGACGTGAAGCTGGCTCGACTTCACACGGATTCATACGAAACCACACGAATTCGCTCGACGGGTAGCTGGCTCGACTTCACACACATTCACACGAAACAACACGAATTCACACGACGTGTAGCTGGCTCGACTTCGCACGGATTCACACGAAGTCGCACGAATTCGCACGACGTGTAGCTGGCTCGACTTCACACGAATTCGCACGAAACCACATGGATTTGCACGAATTCGCACGATTTTGAAGCTGGCTCGACTTCATACGGATTCACACGAAACCACACAAATTGGCACGACGTGAAGCTGGCTCGACTTCACACGGATTCACACGAAACCACACGAATTCGCACGACGTGAAGGTGGCTCGACTTCACAGGGATTCCCACGAAACCACCCGAATTGGCACGACATGAAGCTAGCTCGAGTTCACACGAAACCACACAAATTGGCACGACGTGAAGCTGGCTCGACTTCACAGGGATTCACACGAAACCACACGAATTTGCACGACATGAAGCTGGCTCGACTTCACACGGATTCACACGAAATCACACCAATTCACACGACATGAAGCTAGCTCAAATCCCCACAGATTCACACGAATTCGCACGACGTGTAGCTGGCTCGACTTCACACGGATATAAACAAAACCACACGAATTTGCACGACGTGTAGCTGGCTCGACGTCACACAGATTCACACGGAACCACACGAGTTCGCACGACGTGAAGCTGGCTCAAATCCACACAAAACCACACGAATTTGCTTGACGTGCAGCTGGCTCGACTTCGCACGGATTCACACAAAACAACACGAATTTGCACGACTTTGAAGCTGGCTCGAATCCTCACGGATTCACACAAAATTACACAACATGAAGCTGGCTCAACTTAACCATAGTAGTACTGAGAAGGATAGTATTACCAAAAGGGGACAATTACTGGATTAGGTCGTGGCTGAAACACTTTATGCAAGGGGTGCATGGTGGCTGACTCAAAATGTGGAATGTGCTGTAGCGTCGTGGTCCTGCCTCTTTTCTGTGTTATTATGAGCTAGAAGGTGCGAAAGTGGATAAAAGACATGGGAAAGTACATTTCATTCACTCTCGTTCACTCATTATCCCCATAACCCCATACCCTAGCCCAGTCCGGCTAACGCCTAGTATTATGCAAGGCTGTTTTAGACGTCGCGAATTATCTCTGGCGTCGGTAAGCTCAGTTTTGGTGAATTTGAGCTCAAAATTTACCAGGATGTAGCTACAGCCGTCTACTACATGTATACCAAATCTCATACACTTCTATCAGCTTTTGGGTTCGCTACAGCTACTTCTATTTCATCTATTTCTTGCACGCGCACGTGCACCCAATTTTTGTACAGAATTCCTGGGATTTCACACAACCTCGACGTTGACAACTTCATCTTCATGTTTGGTGACGCAGAAAAGTGGTACCCAGGCGCAGAAGGTATAGCTGAGCAGAATGATACCAGAGAAACCG